>JAOYMZ010084920.1:0-11199 GCA_025802335.1 Pinguicula primuliflora
CAGCAGGAAGGCAAAAATCCAAGCAAATGATTGAGACATAGTTGGAATAAGAACCGTAAAAATACCTTCCAACTTCCTGACCCCATAGCGCAAGTAAAAATGGACAGCATCACCATCAACTAAAGATATAAAGCTGCATAAAATGGAAAACACATAAATATTGACAGCTCACCATCAACTACCAAAAATGCACATAGCTTTCCATGTTCGCAACATGGAAATTAAAGTATCAGAAAACATAATTTCAAACAGGACACATGAGAAAAGATTATTCAACAAAATCACGATCTTCAAGCAAACATGAGTAAAATTTTAACAAACTCAAAATGTGGTAGCCGAATAACAGGGTGGGTATGTTTGAGGAGAGTGATGACATAAATTAATTGAACATAATATGAAAAATATCAATATTGCAACAGAAAGAGCTCATTAGGAAAGAAAAACTATAAACACAGCAAATATGAATAAAATTAAGCAGATGGAGATAGGATTTAAAGAAAGCTAATTCCTGAAATGTGAACTCTAAAAGAGGAGTTGGTTGATAATGCAATTTGCATTCATAAATTCAGAAATTAACAAATGATGCTGGATGTTGCGAAGAATGTTGCGAAGAACTACGATTCTACATAAAACAGTACTCTGACAAAGGAAAAGAATACTGTTTCCATTGATCTGTGCTCCAGCATTTATCACCCACTTAACATACTAAGGCCTATCACCAAAATCTTTTTAAATATTGCTGAAACTCAAGATCAAACAAATCTCACAATGGAAACAGACCACAAAATCAAGACCTTGCAAGCCAAATCCAATAAAGTAAAAAACAGTTATTATACCTGGACGCCATTCTCCAAATCAGTGTTAGCTGCAAGGATCCATTGAGTTTTACTGCAAAAATCTTATAGAGCTTCGGCTGAACTTCGCTCAAGTAATCTAGATTCATCAACTCGTCTTGAAATTGGTTTGATTCAAGAGTCAATCATATAGCAAGATCATAAATTTACGCAAGCAATGGATAGCATTAACAAACCAAGAAAAAAATCAGCCACAGACTGGTGAGCCCTATCTCCGGATGATTTGCACAGGAAAGAAGATATTTGCACACGAAAGAAGATTTGCACAGGAAACGATAGTCGAACTAAATATTATTTTGCAATTAAGAATAAAAACATCGGAGCAAATGGCGATAAACCCAGATCAAAAACCGCACCTTTTTGTCAGCAGATGCAGTACTTCACAAAATCAGACGCAAATCCCAAATGCAGTTGACCATAATCATCATGTAGGCAAATAGAATATCTCAAAATTCCAAAATCACATTTACCGCCGAAGATCTGCAAGTCATCTGAAACAGAAAGCATCTGGAATCACATTTCACAGATTGATTATGCAGTGTAGTTGAACCTGCTTCCGATCAAGCTGAACACTAAAAAACTTTCGAAATGAACCAAACAGTAGGTGAAGACAGATGAGATAAGGACCGAACGGAAACGGCGACAGGAGCAACCCAGAAAATTAATAAGCCTGTCCCTTAGTGTCAACCCAGAAAAGCGACAGCAAAATTTGGGTCAAGTACAAATGTAGAAGCAAAACAAACCTTATTTTAGAGCACAAATCGAAGAGCACAACTCGAAATCGTTAGACGGCGGGGGTGGACAGGAATGATGAACGGAAACTGCGGGGTTAACAAACCTTAGACGAACGATGAATTCCTGTGAATGACGAACGTAAACGGAATGTACAGGAGAGAGGCGCCGGATGAAGGTAAGAAGAGATTTAGGGTGAAGATGTGCGAGCAAAAAGAAGAGGCGCACGGTTAGGGGTCGGCCGACGGAAGGAGGCGGATGTTGAATGAACCCTAGATGTGACGATGAGGTTGTGAATAAAGTATTGTGCGGTGCAGATTTTTGCACACTAAAGTCAGTGGGCGGTTGAGATGATTTCTTTTTTAGCATGAGTTGGTCGTTTTGTTCATTTGAGATGGTCGTTTAACGGCCTCCCTTATAGTTTTGTTTAATGATATAAATAATAAACAATATTATCTGATGTGATGTCCATCATATTGACATTGACGAGAATGCCCCCGTCTTTCTTCAAAGGATAGGAGGCTAGGGCCTAACTTGATCTAGGAACGTTTCAGCTTGAACTACTCTTCCCTTCCTCAGCTGAAAACTTTTCTTTATAGAAAAAAAAAAGCCATGGCTGACACCAAGGTGGAGACAATTGCGAGGCTAGCGCAATGGAAAATCGAGAGCTTCGGGCCAACAAGTACCTACAAAAGATCCGACCCGTTCAGAATGGGAATTTGGAACTGGTATCAATCTGTTTTCCCTGTCAGTTGGCAGGTACTGGATTTTTTGTCGTACCGATTGTGTTTATTTCAGGAATTTGTTGCTGGAGAGGAATAGGTCCACATACATCAGGCTTTTTCCAGAGCCGTCAAGGGTTTCGAAGGAGCACCCGCCGATCGCAAGGTTCATTTTTCGGGTCACCGTCACCGGTTCAAATCGCAGACCCTATATTTCACCAGGTGCATAATTTGTCGGCTATTTTTTCTTGGATTTGCTCTTGGTCTTGTGTTATGCTCGTGTTATTTGCTGGATTTGGGTTGACTCTTCGCCAGGTTCATCTTTTTTCCTTCAAAATTTGTGGGATCACCGGAAATTTATGCTGCTGCTGAACTATTTTTCTGTTTTCTTCATGCTTAGCTGTCTGTGATCATGAACAAGATAAAGATTTGAATTATGGTTTTGATGAATTTATGATTGTTGCACCGGTATACATAAACTACGATAGTATGTTGATTTACCTGTGCTCCAAGCCTCCATGGCCGCGATCATGGGTATGGATCCAAGAACTGGTGCCTCTGGATCAAGATTCTTGAGTTCATTGATACTTGTTTTATGATACAGTTTACGAACGGGTGCTCCGAACAAGTGATGACTTTGCCAGCTCTGTGGATATCTCTGCTCCTGGTCGAATCATTATCGATGTTGAGTTTCTGGATCTTAAGATATGCCCTGTGAATGTGAGATTCTGTACAGTATCATTCTTCCCTACCATCGAGTCTTTGATGCTCATCTTGCTCTTGTTGTTAATTCTCAGGGCGGAGACGCCAGTTCTATATGGCCCAATGACGGGACAATGCAGAATCAAGCAACTCAAAGCACTCTGAAATGTCTCTCTCGCATGCTCGATGAGTTGATTCTTGCAGATATTGCAATCAATACTGCAGACGGAACACTACAGGCTCATAAGGCTATTCTATCTGCAAGTTCCCCAGTTTTCTACAGCATGTTCCAGCATGACCTCAAGGAGAAAGAGTCATCTACAATAAATATTGAAGACATGACATCCGAGTCGTGCATGGCCTTTCTGAAATACTTGTACGACACTATAAGCCCGAAGGATTTCTGGAAGCATCAATTAGCATTGCTCGGTGCTGCTAACAAATACGACATAGTTGACTTGAAGGATGCTTGTGATGTGATGAAAATCTTCTAGAAGACATAAATTCAGGAAATGTCTTTGAGAGACTGCATGAGGCTTGGCTTTATAAACTGATTAAATTGAAAAAGGGATGCTTGATGTACTTGCTTGATTTCCGGAAGATTTATGATGTTAGAGAAGAGATGAACGCCTTCTTTAGACAAGCAAGCCAACCTAGAGAGCTGGTGTTTGAGATATTCCAAGAGCTCCTTGCAGCATGGAAACCCGCCTAAATCAATTTAGATTATCAATACATCTGATCCAAATTGAATATTGGCAGGCAAAAAAACCTGCATCTAGATATCTCGAAATATTCTCCTTGAATTGAAACCCATTGCAAGATATGATGCATTTAATTATTCATATGCAACATTGAAGCAGCAGAGACTCAAAGAAATGTGAAGGCCAAGCAGCCGTTTGATAGAATAACATTATATATTAAGATGAAAATATTTGCGTTTGATTCTAATACATAGACGTTAGGGCTCTTGTTTTATGTTATCATGAATGAATTACCAACTGAGGATTAGCAACTCAATTAATCTTTCAATCTTCTCATCCAACTCAATACATGCCATCACAAACGGTCCCACAAACACCTGCTTAGATTAGAATCTCTTCAGCCTTTCACCAGGACAAGAAGGAAGTGATACTGATAGAAGTTCTACCTCCCAAGAAATGATGCCAGATGAAAACGGTAAATATACTAATAAAGCATAAGCATGTTCGGCATCGTAGTTTCAATTACAGCTTCAAGACGTGTTAAAGCACATAAGTGTCTTGCTTAGGTTGTCTTCTGTCTTTTGTTTATCTGCTTTTTGGACTGCTAGCTTTGAGAACCATAACGTGGAGGCGGGTCACAATTTGTGCTGTATTGAGACTTAGCTATGCCTTCATTCTGCCTTAAGCCATATATGCCCTTCAACTGGACAGGGAAGGATGCAAATTTGTCCCAAGCACCTTTGAAGTGAATTCTTGGTAGATTCGGGGGGAGGGATCTTGTTGTGCCTCAGCACCTTACAAGCAAGAAGCAGAGAAGCAAGAATGAGGAAGAGTCGATGGTATTTAAAGAAGCAGAGAAGCAAAAATTGATTCCTCTGAGTTAATTACCCACACTTGTCCGTTGGCGTCTCTGAATATCGCTGCTGCTACTGCAGCAGCAGCAGGACAGGCCAAGGTAGCAGCCCACCTTAAAAGATCCCATACTGAAGGTAAAATAGACGCGGAGATGAAGCGCTTACGATGTAGGAGTACAGCTATTCGGATGAGGTTAAGTACAATGAAAGCCCGCGAGTGCCTATTAATAGTAATAGAAAAGGTATGGTTCGATTGCCGAACACTGGCGAGTTGCAACTCCTAAAGCAGAAATAATTGAGAACGTCTCCTCCAATGCTTTCTGAAAGAGAAGGAATTGGTTAGCGAGATAATGCTACTGCAAGCTCAATAAGTACGAAGTAAACATCAAATGAGTGCTACTGCAAGCTCAATAAGTAAGAAGTGGACGTCAAATCAGTGTTACTGCAAGCTCAATAGGTAAAAAGTAGACATCAAATGAGTGCTACTGCAAGGGCAACCAGTTCTTTATTTATTTTTTGTTTTATGATTTTTTAGGTTTTATTTTTTAAATATAGTTCTAATAAAAAAAATAACAACAATTTAGATTTTGGGTTTATACAATCTACGATTACACATTTTTTGGGTTTATACCATTTAGCCTCTTTGGTTTATAAGATATGATTTTAGATGTTTTTGGCGGAGAAGCTGCCGTAACATCGATTCAATAAAATTAAAAATGGTAAAATTTTTATTTTTCAATTTATAAGATTTAAGATTTTAGAATTTAGGATCGAGTTATAGAGTTTTGGAGGTTTCTAACATTTAGCCTCTTGTGTGTATAGTATAGGGTTTTAGGTTTTTACGATAGCTTATTTAAAGTTTAGGTTTTTTGTAGAGTTAATACCATTTAGTCATTTAGTTTATAAGGATAAGATTTTAGATTTTTACCGCGGCGTAGCCGCCATAATATTGGTTGTAATGCTATATATGTATTATATTAAATTGTGATACATAACTGATCAAAACCTGCAGTAGCCCAGCTGGGATTCGTGGTTGGCTGTTAGGTGCAGAGGAGGCGAGGTGGACGTGTTCGAATCCCGTCCACAACACGTTTTTGTATTAAAAAAATCATAAAAATGCCTATGACATCGTTTGAGCGTGACCAGTAGGCTGGACAAAAATCTGTTGGCCATGTAGATGGGTAATAGAAGAGCGCTTTTAATGACGCGCCTATTTCTTTCTTTTTTTTATCTCTATACCCCGGTCATGGAAGAGTATTTTTTCACTAACTTAACCGGATGAGGTTAAGTTCACATCCGCCGTCCTCACATGTCATTTGCATAATTAATGAATTTCAGTCCTAATACATAGGAGCCTTAGGGTGGCTGCAGGCTCCCTAAATTAGTTGAGAATATAAAAATTCTCGAATATTAGGGAGGAGCAGGAGTGTTTCTCCCATTTACCTACCTAAAAAAATGAATTAATTGTTATCTATATGATTATTACGTCCTTGAGAGACAGCATGAGGCTTGGCTTTATAAATTGACTAAATTGAAAAAGGGATGCTTGATGTACTTTCCTTATTTCCGGAAGATTTATGATGTTAGAGAAGAGATGAACGATTTCTTAAGCAAACTAGCCTGGAGAGCTGGTGTTGGAGATGTTCCAAGAGC
Organism: Pinguicula primuliflora; assembly: GCA_025802335.1. Classification (NCBI taxonomy): domain Eukaryota; kingdom Viridiplantae; phylum Streptophyta; class Magnoliopsida; order Lamiales; family Lentibulariaceae; genus Pinguicula; species Pinguicula primuliflora. The sequence goes on from JAOYMZ010084920.1 coordinate 6,219, forward strand.
TCCTTGCAGCATAGAAACCAGCCTAAATCAGTTTTGATTATCAATACATCCGATCCAAATAGAATATTAGCAGGCAACAAAAACTGCATCTAGATATTTCCAAATATTCTCCTTTATATTGAATCAAAACCCACTGCAAGATATGATGCATTTAATTATTCATATGTAACGTTGAAGCAACAGAGACTCAAAGAAATGAATAAAAGTCAAGCAACCGTTTGATAGAATAACAATATATATTAAGATGAAAATATTTGCGTTTGATTCTAATACTCGGACCTTGGGGCTCTTGTTTTATATTATCATGAATGAATTGTCAACTGAGGATTAGCAATTCAATTAATCTTTCAATCTTCTCATCCAACTCACAACATTTGGCCGATGCCAAACGGTCCCACACACAGTGGCGGACTCACTTGAGCCTTGGGGGAGCACATGCCCCATTTGAAAAAAAATACTTTTATAATACTAATAGGTGCCACTGAAAAAATAAATGTTAAAATCATTTTTTATCATACTAGTAGTATAATTAGTTTTGAATTTTGATTCCATTCTTATACATTTATCTTATTAATTAGAAATGTACACATACAAAAAATTGTTATACCAATGATAAATATAAAATTTAAATATTTGGGTTCAAAATATTAAAAGTTAAATCCAGAACTTTTCGATGACTTTCAGGTGGCAAATCAATTTTTGGTCCGTTTTAGAGTTTCTGTTTAAGAGAATTTTGGATCTGATATTTTATTTTAATTTTAACGGGGTAAGTGTTCAAAATATTTTATTTACCAAAATCCAGTACATAAAAAGTTCGTTAAGTGTAATATTTTATAACTTTTGTCATGCACATTAAAAATACAAATATTGAACAATGTTGTATTTTGAATTTATTTAAATTAATTTATAATATTTTAATATTATAATTGTTAATATATTTTTAAAAAAATTATATATACGAAACTGGGGCAGCGTGACTACCCTTAAAAAATTCCTGGATCCACCACTGCCCAAAAAAACATGCTTAGATTAGAATCTCTTCAGCCTTTCACCAGGACAAGAAAGAAGTGATACTGATTGAAGTTTTACCTCCCAAGAACCGATGCCAGATGAAGAGGAGAAATAGACTAATAAAGTAGAAGCATGTTCGGCGTCTAGTTTCAATTGCAGCTTCAAGACGTGTTAAAGAACAAAAGCACCTTGCTAGTTTGTCTTCTGTGTTTATCTGCGTTTTGGACTACTAACTGAGAGAATCATAACGTGGAGGCGGGTCATGATTTGTGTTGTATTGAGACTTAACTACGCCTTCATTCTGCCTTAAGCCATATATGCCCTTCAATTGGACTCAAATCAAATAGGGAAGGATGCTTATTTGTCCCAAACACCTTTGGAGTGATTTCTTGGTAGATTCGTGAGGAGGGATCTTGTTGCGCCTCAGCACCTTACAAGCAACAAGCATAGAAGCAAGAATGAGGAAGAGTCGAAGAGATGGTGAGTATTTAATAAAGCAGAGAAGCAAGAATTGATTCCTCTGAGTTAATTACCCACACTTGTCCGTTGGCGTCAATGAATATCTCTGCTGCTACTGCAGCAGCAGCAGGGCAGGCCAGGGTAGCAGCCGACCTCAAAAGGTCCCATACTGAAGGCAACATAGACGCGGAGATGAAGCACTTACGATGTAGGAGTACAACTACCCGGATGGGGTTAAGTACAATGAAAGCCCACGAATGCCTATTAATAGTAATAGAAAAAGTCTGGTTCAATTGTCGAACACTGGCGAGTTGCAACTCCTAAAGCAGAAGTAATTGAGAACGTGTCTCTTCCATCACTTTCTGACAGAGAAGGAATTGGTTAGCGAGATAGTGCAACTGCAAGCTCAATAAATAAGAAGTAAACATCAAATGAGAGCTACTGCAAGCTCAATAAGTAAGAAGTAGACATCAAATGAGTGCTATTTCAAGGGCCACCAGTTCTTTATTTATTTTTTGTTTTATGATTTTTTTAGACTTTATTTTTAAACTCAATTTTATTAATAAAATAACAACAATTTGATTTTGGGTTTATACAATCTACGATTACACGTTTTTTTGGTTTATACCATTTAACCTCTCGAGTTTATAGGATATGATTTAAATATTTTTCGCGACGAAATTGCCATAACATCGTTTGAAGAAAATTAAAAATAGTAAAATTTTTATTTTTCAATTTATAGGGTTTAAGATTTTAGAATTTAGGATAGAGTTATAGATTGTGAGATTTATAACATTTAGCCTCTTGTGTTTATACTATAAGGTTCTAGGTTTTTGCGGCCGCTTATTTAGAGTTTTGGTTTTTTGTAGAGTTGATACCATTTAGCCATTGAATTTATAAAGATAGGATTTTAGATTTTTACGGCGGCGTAGCCACCATAATATTGGTTGTAATGCTATTTGTGCATTATATTAAATTGTGATACATAAGTTATCAAAACCTGCAGTAGCCCAACTGGTATTCGTGATTGGCTGTTAGGTGCGGAGGAGGAGAGGTGGACGGGATCGAATCCCGTCCACATCACGTTTTTTGTATTAAAAAAATCATAAAAATGCCCATGACATCGTTTGGGCCTGACCAGCAGGCTGGACAAAAACCTGTTGGCCATGTAGATGGGTTGAGCTCAATAAAAGTAGAGCGCCTTTAATGACGCGCCTATTTCTTTCTTTTTTGTCTACATACCCCGCTCATGGAAGAGTGTTTTTTCACTAACTTAACCAGATGAGGTTAAGTTCACATCCGCCGTCCTCACATGCCATTTGCATAATTAATGGATTTCAGTCCTAATACATAGGAGCCTTGGGGTAAGTGTAGGCCCCCTAGATTAGTCGAGAATATAAAAATTCTCGAATACTGAGGAGAAGTAGAAGTATTTCTCCCATTTACCTACCTACAAAAATAGATTTACACTTGAATTATTAGATGAATTAATTGCTATATATATGATTATTACGTCCTTGAGAGACTGCATGAGGCTTGGCTTTATCAACTGACTAAATTGAAAAAGGAATGCTTGATGTACTTTCTTGATTTTCGGAAGAATTATGATGTTAGAGAAGAGATAAACAATTCCTTTGGACGAGCAAACCAGCCTAGAGAGCTGGTGTTGGAGATGTTCAAAGAGCTCCCACCTTGCAGCATGGAAACCTGCCTGAATCACTTTAGATTATCAATACATGTGATCCAAATAGAATACTAGTAGGCCAAAAAAAAAACTGCACCTAGATATTTCCAAATATTCTCCTTTATATTTAATCAAGACCCACCGCAAGATATGATGCATTTAATTATTCATATGTTACGTTGAAGCAACAGCGACTCAAAGAAATGAATAAAGATCAAGCAACCGTTTGATAGAATAACAATATATATTAAGATCAAAATATTTGCATTTGATTCTAATACTTGGACCTTGGGGCTCTTGTTTTATATTATCATGAATGAATTGGCAATTGAGGATTAGCAATTCAATTAAATCTTCTCATCCAACTCATTATATTTGACCGATGCCATCACAAACGGTCCCACAAACACTTGCAGACCCATTTTAGCCTTGGGGCAGCACATGACCACCTTGAAAACAAATGTTATGGTCATTTTTTTTATAATACTAATAGGTGCCACTGAAAAAATAAATGTTAAAACCATTTTTTTATCATACTAATAATATAATTAGTTTTAAATTTTGATTCCTCTGAGTTAATTACCCACACTTGTCCGTTGGCATCACTGAATATCTCTGCTGCTCCTGCAGCAGCAGCAGGCCAGGCCAAGGTAGCAGCCGACCTCAAAAGCTCCCATACTGAAGGCAACATAAAAGCAGAGATGAAGCGCTTACGATGTAGGAGTACAACTACCCGGATGAGTTTAAGTACAATGAAAGCCCGCGAGTGTTTATTAATAGTAATAGTAAAAGTCCGGTTCGATTGTCGAACACTGGCGAGTTGCTACTCCTAAAGCAGAAGTAATTGAGAACGTCTCCTCCATCGCTTTCTGAAAGAGAAGGAATCGGTTAGCGAGAGAGTGCTACTGCAAGCTCAATAAGTAAGAAGTAAACATCAAATGAGTGCTAGTGCAAGCTCAATAAGTAAGAAGTAGACATCAAATGAGTGCTACTGCAAGGGCCACCAGTTCTTTATTTATTTTTTATTTTATGATTTTTTAGGCTTTATTTTTTAAATACAATTCTATTAAAAAAACAATTTAGATTTTGGGTTTATACAATCTACGATTACATGTTTTTTGGGTTTATACCATTTAGGCTCTTGGGTTTATAGGATATGATTTTAGATTTTTTTGCGGCGAAGCTGCCGTAATATCGATTCAAGAAAATTAAAAATGTAAAATTTTATTTTTCAATTTTTAGGGTTTAAGATTTTAGAATTTAGGATAGAGTTATAGATTTTGAGGTTTATATGATTATTACGTATAGTTTAATCGAAATGGTTCCTTGCCTTCTGGATTTGATGGGGAATAGTATATTTGTTAAGTCTTCATGCTAGTCAATATATTTTTGTTAGACTTTTAGAGTTTGTTTAGTAAAAATGAGTTAGTGAAATTTTATAAAATTATCACACTAAATCTCTTGTTTAATTGGAGCGAAAAGTAAGGAAATATTTTCTCACATTTTTCTATTTAATTAGGGAAAATGTGAGAAAATATTTGTCATTTAAAAGGATTGGATTTAATGGATAATTTAAATATTAAAATTCTTTTTTTTAACAAAGTTTTTGATTTTATTGATAACAAAGGTGATTGTACATAATTGCCCCGAAAGTGAGCTAGTTGTAAAAAATACAATCACAACCTGTGACAACTAAGGTAGCAGAATTCCGCGAATGCAGAGGCTGCGCCACAGGAGGGCGTTCGGGTCCGGGCCTTTTTTCTTTTTCTTTTTCTTCATTTTTTTCAGCGACCCTGGGGGCTGTGCTTCGTACCAATCAGGGAGTTC
>JAOYMZ010084931.1:0-26845 GCA_025802335.1 Pinguicula primuliflora
GAGTCTAGAGTTATCTTGGTATTATAAATTTAAATGCGATAGGATTGTTGCATTCCATATAATCCTCATCACATTTTTTCAACATATCCATCTTGATTTGATTAGCTTAATCCTACTGTCAAACAAAATACCATCGCGTTCAGGAAATTTTTTCAATAAGCTGCAAAGATCACTCTAATTTTTCAATATGCCACCAACCGGTCTTTGGAAGATTGGTACCATCAACCGGTCTTTGGATGACCGGTATCTGAAAAAACCGGTCTTGCGACAACCGAGAACTATTAACAAAGTTAATCTTTATAATTAAGAGAGTACCGGTCATGCAAGATCAATACTACCTATTTGGCAGGAAAATTAAAAAACCGATCATTAGAAGACCGGTAGATTCTTGGTGGGCTAGGACAGAAGAACAACATAAGTCGAGCCCTGGATTTATCCGATGCTGGTGATATTGATATTAGTACAGATAGCCTAGAGTCTGCGGAAGATTCAATTATAGATCAAGGATGGACTCCTAATACGCCTACTTGTGGTAGTGACCCTTTTGACCTACAATTCTTTAATGCTCAGACACCAAGAACGTTAGCAAAGATTTACAGGGGAATTCTTGTCCCAGGAACTCTCGACAGACCAGAATGTAAAAAATCAGGAGGTATATATCTTGATCATATCACTTCTCTGGCGTCACACTCAGACTTTACTCAGGATTTCGAGGTGCCAGAGGGTCATCAGCGGATCGAAAGTCAACAGTTAGTGCATGTACAAAATGATGAAATCCCAGCTTGCCTAGGTAGCACAGTATCATCAGCTACATGTACTCTACAACCTTTATGGCATAAAGGGGAGGCTGAAACTGAGGATAACATTTCTGAAGATGATGCAAGAACTCTTGAAGCCAAATGGCCATCAGAAGAGTCAGTGAAAATTTGGCAAATGGTGAAAGAGCTGGGGATTACCTCCGAGCAAGAGGATGTGATTGTTCAGTAGATAGATAGCCTAGACAAATAGGACCAAACTTGTTATGTGGAGCATATGAATCAAGCACCTGCTCCTGCATCATAGTTTTCGACTTAATGAAGCTAATGATATATAACATTAGATGTCTGGGTACTTATGTGAAACGAAATGATATCAGACAAACACTGACTAGAAACCAAGTGGATTTCCTATGTATATAGGAGACGAAGATAATTGTGATCTGCGTTTTTTTTAAGGAGGGTCGGATTTTGACCCGCCTTCTAACCCATGATTTCGAGTTTTAAATGAAGGATCGATCTTGGCCGTCGAATTGAAATCCGATGCCCAAAATTAAGACTTTGGACATAACACATTTTGGTCTGTACTAAAAAATTTCTCTAAATAAGATATGCGCTTTCACCGGTCTGTTTCACTTTGATCCAAAAATTGTAACATTTTCATGTTTGATACTTAAAAAATCTAAATAAAGCTATGTAATTTATTACAATAATTTGTTGGGTATTGTGATTAAATTGTTTGGTGGGGGAATTTTTGTCGGTGTTGGAATTAGTCTCATCGATTGGAACATAGACTAACAACTTCAAATTCCAATGGAGTTTCGTTAAAGGTGTTTGAACACCATGATTCATATGAGTCTTTGAACTGAGTGCATGCTACAAAAAAACTCGGATGCAGGGAGAGCAAGATTATTTCTCACATTTACCTACCTAACAAAAAAAACTTCGCTATCGATAATTTTTAAAATCGTAATTAAAGACTAATTAAAAATAATCATTAAAATTCTAAAATGGGGATTTTGTTCTGTAATCTTTAATCTGAATTTTAATTATCTGTACCTCATTTTTAACACATTTATTAAATATTGCAAATGCGTCGAAAATTACAATAATAACAATAAATAATAAATGATAAAAATTATGAATTTAATTATTGGTATGATATGTATTTGTGTTTAATACATTGTATTTTACTCAATTTAATGGCAAATTAGCAGAGGTGACCAAATTTCAGTTATTTGGGGTGACTGTTTGGCTAGTGGTTCTAAGAGTAATAACTGCACTTATAGGTAATGCGTTTAAATTTCTGATACGAGACTGTCATATATAACTTGTCAAATATAGCTTATTTTTCTCTACAATTTACAGTCTATTGCGATAGAAAGTTAAATTTACATGCTTCAGTAGTAGGATTCGAAGATTTTTTTCTCAGGCCGAAGCAATAGTGCCGAAATCCAACCTGTCAGTCCGAATTTTATTTGTATCCGTCGGATCATCTGATCGTTGCTTTGGTCTGACAAAAAATTATTTGGAGTGACGGCGCCTAGCGCCCGTCCCCTGAGGCCCTTTACAGCTTTAAAAGGAAAAATAATAATCAATACTGCCAACTGAAAAAAATAATAATAATGCCAACTGCAATGTTTCATCGCCTTTTGGATCCTGCTACATGATTGAAAAGTTCACCCGTCAATCCTCCAGAAATTTCAACTTCGCGATTTTTGTTCGGCACTTGAATCGAGTAAGAATGCTGTAATTCATGCTGTCGTCCTAATCCATTCGCGCGTTCTCGATTCGACGTTGGGGTTTAATATCTTGTTTAATCGCATGCGATCGTGATGTAATTTCTTTATCGGTTTCTTGTTATGGATCGGTGCCATTAAGTTTTTCTTGGAATTCTGGTGAATTGTTGATGAGTTAATATGGATTCTTCAATGGATCGATTGATTCATGTGATTTTATATCTTCTTTTGTTAGTGTAATCATGCGGTTTTGAACTACGTAGAATCTTACTTTGTGCAAGTTTAAACAGGTGGTTTGGGTTCAGTAACATGATCATTGATTGGCTTGCTCTCGATTCAGTCGTTATTGTCGTTCTGTTTAGTGTTTTTGATCTTGTTAGAAGATTTTTTTTCTGGTAATTGATCTTTTCACATGTCTTCTGCAATCATATTGTCTTGAAAGAGCTTCTCTCTGACTTAGTTTTCGCTACTTTATTCACTTATAAGTTTCTTCTTGCCTTAATTCAGTCGTTATTGTCATTCTGTTTGGTGTTTTTAATCTTGTTAGAAGAATATTTTCTGGTAGTTGATCTTTTGACATGTCTTCTGCAATCATATTGTCTTGAAAGAGCTTCTTTCCGACTCAGTTTTCGCTACTTTCTTCACTTATAAGCTTCTTCTTGCCTTAATCATTAGCAATGAAGGACTCAGGAAAATCTTCTCTGAATCCCTATGCGGCGTCTTATGTACCGTTGTTTAGAAGAGGGGCTGATGATGCTACCAGACAATTTACTTCAGCACAAGAATATAACCGTGGAAATGAGGCTCGCTGGTCGGGGCACCAACCACAAATCATTGTGCCACATGGTCAGCACCATGTAGCTTCTCAGCAGATCCATGGCCACAGTTTGACTTCTAACCAGAATGCTGACTTCACTCAGCAAAATGAAAATCAGGGTGGTGAAATCTTCACTTCAACGTCACAATATCCAAATAACATATCTGAGAAGGTCAATGCTGATGAATATGGCATGGATATGGAGTTGGATTTCCTTCAAATGACATTTCCAGGAATGTCACTCGAGTCTCTGCGTGGTGTTTACCAGGCCAACGGATATGACGTAGTTGCTTCAATTGACATGCTGAATCAGCTAGAGGTGATTTTCTTGATTAAAATTTTCATATTTATTCCATTGTTTCAATACTCCGACAATCATGCTTGTTATTGCCTACAAAATGTAAGGTTTGAGCAATAATAGGATAATATACGTAATCTGTGCACTTCTGTAAGGATGCGTGTTGCAACTTCCTATCATATAGTTCGTTCTCAGCTGCAGCAGTTGATATTCTTACTAAATCAAATATGACTTTTTTTTCGCGTTATGAATCTCTGTCTGCACGAACATTTTAATTGGATGTTTAGCTTCATTGTACTTCTAACTTGACATGATATCTATTTTGTTCATCCCTGTTTAGTTAGTATGGTGTAGAGAGTGATATTTGGCTTCAAGGGTTACTCAATATTCTCATCTTATTCCTCTCAGCTGACAGAAGCAAGATTTTATATCAGCACGAAATAGAAACCAGATCTATATCTATGATTGAAATTTTGATCTCTCGGTGCTTGTTCATATTTTACAGCTTCACCCTGATGATTCATTAGACATCCTCCCCGAAACTCTGGATATTGGGGATGTGCCTGAATCCTCCGGGCCTGTTGGTGAAAAAGCAGGCGGAGTTTCAACATCTGCCTCGTCTCAGTTGCCCTCTACTAGCTAATCTGCCGAACTCTTGAACAGTTTTGTAGGCGCTTTTGTGACCTGTGGATATAAGGTCAAACTGGGCTTCTTCATTCATTTTTGAGTTGAGATTAGTGTCCATATGTTTTGTTCTGTTGTACAGGATTTCATACGCATTGCGTGTTCTATAAAACCTGATTCTTTTGGTTTCTATTCGAAGTTCTTTTGGAGAAATATAAAACAACCAATAGGGACACGAAAATTCATTGAACATGTTACATAAAACCAATATTGGCGTACAAAATAAAATTTTGGACTCATCACAATATGACTATATGCCTAATTGCCACATATCAACTATTAAATAGCTAATTGGATAGTTGATCTTGATAGGTTTAGGGTGTGTGGAGATACTCACTGCATACTATACAGTGTCCATGTGACACTGTAAGATTTGTGTGATAGGGGGTTCGGTGTTCAATACTTTTGCGTGGGCCCACATACCGGCCAATTCTGCAGTGCCACATCGGCACTGCATGGTGCAGTGACTACACGCACCCCTCCGCCTTGATTTTGTAGCACATTGCAGCTAAATATTGGGAACTGAATATTTAAATTTGGCCCGGTTAAAATATTCATAATAATTATTAATATTATTAAGAGATTCTTATATGCTCAATGTTTGTATGGTCAATATTGATATGACAATCCGACAGTTTATATTAAATGATTCATTTAAATCATCTTAAGTGATCTATCTAATTTCAGACATCGGATTATCAAATAATTAGATTAGAATTAAACACAATAATTCATTATTGACGGTAGCAACATTGATGATGTGAAAATTTCTATAATATTATTATTATTATTTACTGTTTTTTTTTACTTGTATCCCTCACCAAGAAAAATAACTATAATAACTAACTTGCACGTTCCCATCCGGCATTCCTCATCTTTTCCCCACATTTTCCTACGGAAATCAAAATCCTGTTGAAACTTCATGACAGATTCCAAACTTCATGACTAAATCTCCGGTCAATGATTGGGTAGCCATTGATGAACTAAAAGGGGAGTGCTGCTAGATAATATGAACCCTTTTGGATTTTGGAGGAGGGTTCAATATCTCGAGTTGTTTGTTCAAATTCCTGAATGAGAAAGAAGTTGATCTGGAGATCAGAGCAATACAATCACATTGTGGGATTTGGGAGAGAAGAATTAGGAAAAAATAATAATGGGTGTGGATTATTATAATATCCTAAAGGTTGGTAGAGGTGCAACAGAGGATGATTTGAAGAAATCTTACAGGAGATTGGCAATGAAATGGCATCCAGACAAGAATCCCAACAACAAGAATGAAGCTGAGGCAAAATTTAAGCAAATATCAGAAGCATATGAGGTACATAATCTTCTCAGGCCAATGATTCTGGGGTTTGAGAGGCAGATTAGTTTCAATTTCTCATCTTTGATCCTCCTGGTTCTTGGATTTTTTTTCATAAATTTAATTTTCCATCAACTTCTGCTTCTTTCTTTTCAAGAATTCAGCCTCTGTGTAAATCTTGGATTGGATTGTATAGTTACATTTTCCCCCCTCATAATTTGTTGTTTTTTATCAATGACTTATGAATGTGTGAGAAATTTTCGGGCCCCGAACTATGGTCCCGATTACTATTCTTATGGTCTCGAATTGTAATCATGACCATTGGATCATGATCATTTAAGTGATAATCTCATCATTAACGTTAGATCAACATACAACGGTCACGATTAGAAGTCGGGACCATAACACAATAAGTTCGGGACTTGAAGTTTTGTATTGAATGTGCATCCAGGATGTTCTAATTCTTTCATTTTACCTCCCATTTACTTGTACCATTCATTATTAGGTCTTGAGTGATCCTGATAAAAGGAAAGTCTATGACCAACACGGTGAAGAAGGTCTTAAAGACGTTCCACCTCCTGGTTCAGCCGGAAGCCAAAATGGTTTCAATCCCCGCAATGCAGAAGACATTTTTGCAGAATTCTTTGGTAGTAGCCCTTTTGTGTTTGCATCTGGAGCTGGGAGATCTACGAGGTTTCCATCGGATGGAGGAGGGAGTTTTGGGTCTGATGGTACCGGTGTAAATATCCCGAGGAAACCACCTCCTGCAGAGACTAAATTGCCTTGCAGCCTTGAAGAACTTTACACAGGATCCACCCGAAAAATGAGAATCTCAAGACAAGTCGTGGATGCAAATGGGTACGTGGAAGTAGTTTCTTCTCCATAAACTAACATTAGGACTATCATAAACCAGTGTTCGAGAAAACGATTGTGTTTGTGCTTCTATCATTAACCAGTGTTCGAGAAAGCGATGAGCAGGACGAAGTGTTGGACTAGGTGGTTTAGGCGACCGGCTTCTCGAACAGAGTCATAAACTAGAAAATAGTTATCAGTCTCTACAATGATTCATCATTCTGGAGGATCCAAGTTTTATCATATGAAATGAATTTTTTTTTTTTGCAGGAGATTCGGTACAGAGACTGAAATCTTGACCATTGATGTAAAGCCGGGTTGGAAGAAGGGTACGAAGATCACTTTCCAAGACAAAGGGAACGAGCAACCAAATCAACTTCCTGCAGATCTTATCTTTGTGATAGACGAGAAGCCCCACACATTGTTCAAGAGAGATGGCAATGACTTGATCATGAATTATCAACTGAAGCTGGCAGAAGCTATAGGGGGGACATCCATGCGTATTACAACTCTAGACAAACGTGATTTGATCATTCCTGTTACAGACATTGTTAACCCGGGTTATGAACTTGTCATCTCCAATGAAGGGATGCCAATAACGAAAGAACCCGGAAATCGGGGAGATCTGAAAATCGTTTTCGAAGTGAAGTTTCCGACACGGTTAACACCGGAGCAAAGAGCTGCCCTTAAACGTGTTCTGGGGAGTTGATCACATCTGGTTCTTATATGTGCTGTCATTGCTTTTGAGTTGATATAAAAAGATGAGTGTTAAGAGGCTGAAACGAATGTAGTTCCTCATTCTGCTGTACATTCCGCGGATATGTTTACATATGAACTGGAGTGTGATTCGTTAGGTATGTAGCATGCTGTTAAATGAATGATCATAATCAAATTAGGAGTAAACAAGACAGCACGTTTAATTACGATAGTTAAAACAGTCGGAATCAAACGCGATCTAGGGCCTGAATAAAATTAGGATTTTTAGACGTTGCTGATGAACAAACAAGTACTTAAATTGGTCCAAATTTTAAGTTAACCCCATTACAGAACATCCTCCATAATCGATCTTATTGGCAGAGATTACATCCAACATAAACCAAGAAAAGGAATGTCAGAAGAAACAAATTTAAAATTTACAAAAAGAACTTCCGACTATTTTATGTTCCTGCCAGACTAGTACGGTCTCCATCTTGCGCCATGCTGGGACCTGGCCGGCGGAACCCACCGGCTACCGGGAGATTGCGGCGGAATCCCACTCAGTGAGTGATCCACCGACATGGGAGGAGCCATATGTTTGACAAGATGTGCTGCCGTAACTCCAGGATACAGCTGCGGAAGTGGGGTCTCCGGTTGCCACTCCGGAATATCATCATCGTCGTCATCATCCTTCCATGGCTCAAAGCCAACAGCTTTATTGGCTGAAGTCACACAGCCTTGTCCATATTTTTGAATCAGCTCCCTCACTTTATCCACAGAAGTTCGCCCCATTGCAGACTGATTTTGTGGAGATATCCGGCTGCTAATTTGACCAGAAAAGTTAAACTCCGGCAAGTCATCATCGTCTTTTGCCGCCACCCCTTTACCGGCCGGCGGCCCGAACCCGGGTGGAACATCATCATCTTCTTCTTCGGGCTGGAGCACTGGTTTCGAACGTGAAACATTATTTAACACAGAAGGTTGAGCACTACTACTACTTCTAGGAGTGCTGCTGCTATTAACATTAACAACATTTGATGAATCTTGCACCCTGTTATGATGATGAGTAGTAACGGATTGTTTTTTCAAGCTGGTATGATTGTGGTGGGATGAAGAATTCGGGGATATCACTTTGCTCGTCGTCTTAACTCTTCTCCATACTACAACTCCGATCAACCCATTCTCCATGGAATAGTTGGTTTCTTTTGATAAGTGCTGCTTCACCATCTCGGTCACTCTCGGAGTCGGAGGGCCAAGATAAATCTCAACGCCGGGGCTGGGCTCAGCGTATCCTAATCTCTCATCTGCTGCGTAAGACTCAACAGCCTGTAGCGAAAGTATATCTATTATGTGGGAAATCTGTGTTTCTATGCCCCAACATAAATATGAGTTGCAAACCAGGATAAGAAGGTAAAAGGGGAAGCAGGCCTCACTGTATACTATGCAGTGCCACTGACACCGGTCCGCCTGCCACACCAATCCCGCAGTGCCACATGGACACTATGGCACTGCATAGTATGCAGTGAGTTACCTCAATCGACACACCCTAAACCCCGTAAAAGGTTACCTCAGAAAGGTTAGAAATCTGGCTCGTGGATGCTTTGTCCTTCAGTTCCAACTTGAGAACCTGCAAGCATACAAGGGAACCTTGCTAGTTAATGAGACTGGGAAGAGAGTTTGCTTTCTAACTCAAAATATAATACACTCTAGAACAGGCTTGATATTGATTAAATCCCATTGCAATCTCCAAAAGTTGTCATTTTATAGTAATTACTGCATAGCAGTGTATGTTATTGGGATTGTAATTTGAAAAAGTTATTTCGTATAACTACTACCATCGATCGTAAAGGGATTGCTCATTATGGAGAGATTTTCTGGTAAATCATAGGTTTTAATGCAATCATCTCTTCCTTCTGATGATAAGATATAAAAACAATCATCGATCGAATACTTGATATTCTATCTTCACAAAAGTATCGCATAAGACTATTATTTCCTTGTGCAATATTTCCACTGAAATAACTACTATTGTACATGAGACCTAGACTAAAATCATGGCTGTATTGTCTTGTTTGAAGACAAAAACCTGATGGCCTGCCACAGTGGACACAAAAATTAGTTACAGAAGAAGGAAGAAGGCCTTGATATACCATGACTGCACGGGTCCTGGACATCGGGAGATCCTGAAGAAATTTTTCGAATGCACCAAGTCGAACTCTCCCCTTGATCTCAAGGGAGGAGGGCCACAGCTTCATTGATGTTTTCTCGCCACTGTCAGACAGAAAAAAATCCCCCATCAGCTAAAGAATCAAGCTATCAAATTCAATTTCAGTATCGGATGATTATTGCTGCTGTCCTTCAAACTTATACAAACTCTATAAGCAACTAATTGCGTAAAAAATACATCGAAATGATAACCAAGTTGGCATGTGAGAGCAGTATTCATTTGGCATAAGGTGTATAATGGACATAGGAGCATCGCAAAGGTAAATACTCTATAATTAAATTTAAAGCACATACCTGTGGTATAGACCACCAACCGTGATTGAGGATGACAAATTGAACTGAAGAGTACCCTCCCAAATATAATCAACCCCTTCAGATGAACCGGGAGAAATTTTCTGCTCGGGAATCCCACTTGATTTTTTGGTTCCCCCTACGTCATCGGCCTCCTTTGAAGGAGCATATTTAGGAGAGACCACAATTTGACTGGATTTGCTAGCAGTATTAGATGCTTCATGTGAGTCAGGCACCGGGGGTTTGTGCTCCGCATCAGCTGATAAATCTTTGAAGGGTGGCTCAGCATTGAGAGATTCCATAAACTCATCTAGTGAAACAATTGGTGGCAAAAGCTGAGAGTCCTTCAAGTCGTCCACCATCATTCCTTGCATTAAATCAGCCCCATCAGCTGGAATAACCAGTGTGCTTGAAGTTTCTTGGGTTTCGGATTGAGCATCTTCTCCAACTTTAAGACTGAATTTGGAGGGGGAATGAATTTCAGAATCCTTTTTGGGTTTAGGTTGTGATAAAATAGAAGTCCCACCAGAAAGATCATTAACAATGCTCTCATCACGCTCAACTTCTACCATGTACTCACCTTTGTGTGTTTTCCTAACCAGTCTTCTAATATCAACATCGGTATCAGGCAACACTTTCATTTGTGCCAACTCTTCTGCTTTTGCCACACGCCACTCTGACAATTCCCTTGAAGCAAGCTCTTCAGCTGACATAGAACACAACCTCTCCGGTGATATGTCACCAGATATGACTCTATCCCTAAGCTCTGGATTGTTACGATCCTTCAGGTTAAACAAAAGAGACCTACCCTTCTCTTTGTACTTTTTGTTAACACCACCAAATAGTTCGAAAAGCTCAACTTCAATTTTAAAAGCCAAGTCCTCTGGGGTCAATTTTGCTATACTGTCCTCATCTCCTTTCCCAACAACTTCACCTGTCAAAGGATTTGGATTACAGTCATTCTGGGCCTCCCTCATCTGCATATCAAAATCAAGTGCCCAAGAAAGCCCATTTCCCTGCAAAAGATCGTCTTTAATAAAAAAGCTATCACTAAACTGAACATCCTCATCACCCAAAACAGAAGTGTACTGAAATTCCTGAAAATGGCTTTCACCATCCACTCTGTTTCCAGTAGCAGGATGGTCAGTTGGTAAAACCAGAGAGTTACCCGAGGTAGCAATTACAGATGAACCATTTTGAGGAAATGCCTCCTCCGGACTGCTTTTACTATCCATGGTTGAACTGGGTCCAGATGCAAATGTCTCTGCAGAAATTTTGCGATCGAAAGTATCATTTCTCTCGTCTTTCTTGGCATCTGATGCGTTATCTGAACTCTTGGATGCCAAAGCCAGAGCAGCAGCAAGAGACTCCCTCATTTTTGACCTTACTGACTCAGATGATTCCCGCTTAACCTTGGATGCTGATATATTTTTACTATTATGCTTTTTTGCAGGCTGCCCTCGTTGTAATGGAGATTTAACCGAAAAAGAGTCGCCACGTTGCATTTTATTATTCTGAGAATGTGAAATTGGAAAGGTGGGATTTTGCAGTACTGATCCAATTCTTGGTGTTCCCGACAACACCTCAGATGAACCGACATCACTGCCCAACTGAACTGGGCGTTTGTTGGCTAATATTGGCTGCCCGGAAGTAAAAGAATACGAATTGGATCCGATCTCGGACTTTCTCTTAACTGGCAATGATGTATCGTGCTCTGCGATGCTGTTCATCATCACTAAATCTTCATTAACTAGTTGGCTTGACATCCAAATAGGGTTCATGCCCAGGCCAGCTCCTGAAGATTCATAATGTTGTAATTCACTGCTGGCTGCTGCAGAGGTACTGAAAATGGGGTTGCATGGAATTGAATCCACCATACTTATTTGATCAGTTGGTCCAGAAAAATGCTGTGACCTAGGATCATTGGATGCATAGCCGACCGTTCTCATTTGCATGCCAGATACTGGCAATTCCATAGAGCAAGAGACGTTCTCCATCTGAGCCACCTTCTTTTTCTAAGCTGCAACATGGCAAAAAATCGAATTTGCTGAATTTAATAGCTATCGCAGGCAAAAAAGCACATCGGAACATTCCCATACCAAAGACAAAAAACATAGAAGGAATACTTAGCACTGACTATCAAGATCAACAAAAATAATTTTATTAATATTTCTTCTTAGAAGAATCTAGGGCAAAGATGATGAATATAGTACACGAAGCATTGGTTTGAAAATGTCTAGAGAAAATCACAAAAAATCTGTAAGAACGAACTACTTATTTTTCCTACAACTTAAGATGAATCTGAACCATAACGTTTGCTATGAGAGTCTGGGAAAAGATAAATAAATAGGTGCCGCAATCGGTAAAACTTGAAAAAGTTTTATTTACACGGAAAGCTCTAATCGAAGATTAGGCATTTTATTACATTCTCAAATACGTTTTCGCTAGAATCACCGGAAAGACTTTGAATTACAGGGACAACATGGTAGTAACGCGAAGAACATGCCTACAAATTCGTTGTCAACATCCAAATTTCCTTCGATCATAATAAAATTCAATAGCTCAAGTATTCAGATCGCCAGAACGCAGAAGCGTAGTCTCCACGTATCCAAAGAGGACCCGAAATGCATCAGATCTACGCAAAAGACAAAAGATCCGATCTCTCGTGAAACGCAAAAATCGAGAATCAAAAGACTAGTTATCGAAACCGCAGGATTCGACAATTATTAGAGGACCAAACTCGGAAAATCTCAGCGAATAAAGCACACAGAGATATAAAGATTATACCTTGACGATGAGAAACGCTCGAAGATATGTAGCCAGTATGCGGCTGGACGAATGTTATCCGAAACCCTAGAAGTGTGTGGATGGACATCAGCAGCAAGCGTACATTTGTACGTCCGTCGAAGAGGCGCGTTAAGGTAAGCAGCGACATATAAGTTGTTTTATTAATTTGGGAAGTAGACTCATCTTTTTTTTTTTTTTTTTTGATAATCATGATATTCGGAATTATTTTTTTGTCCGACTAATTTATGGGATCTATGCAAAATGACCCCTCCATATGGATCGAGTAAGACTCGCGCCTTTGGCCCGCGGTCGTGACCCCAAAAAATTATTTGCACCCAGTGGGGATCGAACCTGATGGAAGTAGACTCATCTAATTAATACCGTGAATTTTTTTTAGAAAATTAAATTGGTTATAATCCTTTTTTGGGATATAATAACTAATTACTATTTTGATTATAGATTAATGATATATGTACCCTTCATTCATAAATACCTTTATGTGTCAAACATCACAACTACATATTAAAAAATAATTATGGTTGTGTGTTGTTGTGATCCTTTCCACATAAAGAGGTTTATAAATAAGATCAAAGGTAAGGAGTATAAGTAGCATTATTCTTTGATTATATGACCGAAAGGATAGAAGTTGAACGATTTTAGATAGTGGCCATTTCAAGATGACATGTTTCTACCGTTTTACCAATGGACATCGTCATTTTCTATTTAAATCTTTTGGTAATGCTAGGTATACTTAATATTTTTATACTTAATTATGCATACTATGTGAAACGACGTCGTTTCACATATAATTAGTATGAAACGACATCATTTCATATGTTAATACATAATTAAGTATAATAGCATTAAGTATACATAGCATTTTCCTAAATCTTTCGCCATCTTTAGTCGCCACGTCAGTTAAGATCAGTGTTAAAAAAAGTGCTGAGCGGCCCCGTGGCATTTACGGGCCACCCGGGCAAAAGAATTTTTTTTGCAAAAAAAAATTAAAAAGAAAAAATTAGTAGGGCGGCCGCCCAGTACACGGCCCCACCCTAAAGCAGGGTGGTTTTGAGTGTGCGGCCGCTTAGGCGGCCTAGGATGCCACACACTAGAACATTATAACCAGGCTTTAATGATTGTAGTCATGATGTAATGCAATCATTATTTTGTAATTCTAGTAGATGCATTTGTGGGGACTGAGTTTAATACTTGAAAAAAGAAGCCAAAGTTGGATGAACATAAACAAAGTATGTCTCATAATCTTGCAATTTATAAACCTGATGATCTAATGAATCAGACTCTCACTGAAAATATTGATGCTCTTGTTTTTAGAAAAACATATAAAAATAAAGTTGCATATCAAATTCGGCATCAATACAGCTGTTGATTTTGTTGTTATAAATTGAGACAAGGGTTGTCATTCAGGGATCATGATAAATCTGAATCATCATTTAATAAAAGAAACTACATTGACCTATTTTATTGGTATACTTCTCGAAATGAAGAGGTTGTTAATGTTTCCTTCAATAATACTCCTATTTATAGTAAACTTACTTCGACTATCGTCGTAAAGCATAGTTGTATTACTGGCGCTATTGAGACTACATCATATTTTACTTTATTGATTGATTAATCTCGTGATGCGGTGAAAGAGCAAATGTCGGTCGTTCTAAGGTATGTGAACAGAGACTAAGATATAATTGGATGTTTTATTGCTATTTTAGCATGTTTCTCGTAGTTGCGCTAAAAGAAGCTACTAAGAGATTATATTCTCGTCATTGACTTAGTATATCAAAATTGCGTGGCCAAGGTTATGACGGTGCAAGTAATATCCAAGGTGCACTAAGAGGTTCGAAAACCTTAATTCTATAAGAAAATTCGTGTGCCTTTTAAGTTCATTATTTTTTCCATCAACTTCAGTTGAGTCTATTATCCATTTCAAGGTCATATCTTCGTTGGAAGCTTTCTTTGACATCATATTAGGAATTGTAAATATTGTTGGAGCATCATGTAAGAGGGCAAATATTTTCAAATCAAAAGCAGAAAGCAGGCTTGAGGAAGCATTACAAAATGGTGAGATCGAAAGTGGGTGTGGGCAAAATTAAGAAACTGTTGTGAAATATCCTAGTTATACTCGTTAGGGATCATATTACACTAGTATAGTTAATATTTTTGTCTCTTTACAATCTATACTTGATTCACTTGATGTTTATATAGACGATAGGAATTCAACTTTCGAGCAAAGACTTGAAGCAAGCAAATTGTTGGAAGCACTGAATTTGATTCTATTTTTCAATAGCATTAGAAAGAAAAGAGCAAGATTTCGAAAATACTGTGCATTAATTGAATGTGGCTAAGGGAAGATTGCAGTCTTTGAAGGATTAAGGTTGGACAAAGTACTAAAGGAAGTTTCTGAATTTTATGTTGTTTATGGGGTTGTAGTGCCTTATATGTAGCTCGTGGACTACCAAGGCGAAGAGTAGAAAAAGTTACTAACTTATTTCATTATCAGACTGAGTTGTTATATGTTGTTTTAGATAACCTAGTGATGGGGTTGAAATACAGATTTTCTGAGGTCAACACTAAATTACTTCATTGGATGAGATGCTTTAACGCAGAGGATTTATTCACTGCTTTTAATAAGGGAAATCTCATTAAACTTTTTGGGGTTATATCCAAATAAGGGTTTAGGGTTTTTGGGTTTAGAGTTTTAAGGCTGATACACAAGCCTCATTGAAGAAGCAGGAAAGTGCCATGGGTCAAGATTGCTGCATTTCTCCAACAGAGACCGAAAGGAGCACTTCCCACATCCTGGATCTAAAGATCATCCACTTGCTTGGATAGAAGCTGGGTCTGAAGAGCAAAAAGTGTTGGGATGAAACCCTTCAAGGAGTATTTCGGGTACGATCTCCTAGAGGGCAAGGGTGATGCACCAAATATTACAGAGTAATAAATTGTGAACTGTTGGGTCAGAACCAGCTCGATATGAGCGGTCTAGACTGGAAACAGATAGGGCTCAGCTTCATCTTGCTCGAGCTCAGTATACCAAAAATAACAAAACAAGGATATGTGATCCTATGTTCATATGTAGATGACATAATAGTTGTGGGCAGCAATGATTTAATGGTAAAATGTACCAAAGACTTGCCGAACTCAAGGTTTGATATAAAATATATGGGCTTGGTGGATGTAATTTTAGGGATTGTCAAGTGGTACCATATTAAGTCAGTAACACTATGTTGACAAAAAAAAGCTGACAGCCTAATGTCTTTGCAAATAAAGTCGTTTCATATTGAGGAAAAATTTGCATATTATTGTTACCATATATATTCTGTGTAGACTATGGAATAAGAATTGGAACTGCTGCTCGGCACATCATAAGACACGCCTGGTAAGCCTCACTATTATTGTACGAAGATAACTAAATTAAGCACTGGTATTCTTTTCGAAATTGAAATTGAAATAGAAATTGAAATTGAGGTTGAAAATTGAGATTGTTGTTGCGCAAAGAGGACGTTGCGTCTGTAAGGAGGGGGTGAGTGTAATACCCTTAAAAATGGATTTCAATTCTTTTATTCAATCTTCGAGATTGGTAGACCTTCCTCTACAGAGGCATAAGTTTACATGCATAAGTGGCAGTGGTTCAAGTTTTTGCATGCCAGACTGGTTTCTATTATCTGAAAGTTGGACGGAAAAATGGCAATCACCCTTTTAGTTTGCTTTGCCAAAAGGTCTATCTGATCAGAGAGAGACCAAATTCTCCGCATTCTACATCGGAAGGCGAAGCAATAATGAGGCGCAAGAATCGCTGTCATAAGTGCGGTATCCACGAACACTATGCGAAGATATGCAACAGTGGACGTGTTGATGAGGACAACGAAACTACAAGTGGATGATAGGAGTGAGGGCTGAAGCCTGCAGTTCGTCTCGTACCCTTTCCAATTTTTCATTTGCTGAACATTAGATTGAGACTTGAGAATAAGAATTCAGTTGTATTTCATTTCATTCATGTAATTGTAAATTCAGTTGTATTCATTTCATTTTCAACCTACCAAGGGGACAGACTGATGCCAGAGTTGCTTAAATGTTTTCCTTCTTGGTGCACGGTGCCTGATATGATTCCAGGCTGCACGAAAAGAGAAAACTCCATCTCTAGCTGGTTCCCAAATACACTTGTCTTCTCAGAGGAGTCACCCGTTTAGTTTATCCTCCGAGCTGAGGAAAGTGTTGAAATCCCCGATAATTAACCAAGGAAGCATCACATTGTCCGCTATAGTAGCCTGTCATGTGGCGGCGAGCCAACCTGTAGTTCTTGTCCACCCTCGTCAGGGTCCACAAGATGACCGATTTATTGCGGGATGCGGTGACAATCATATCGGAGTTGTTCGTCGGAGTCAAATAGAATGACTAGTTTGACTAATTCAAAAAGGTTGCCACAGCCATATAGTTTGATTGACTAATCCCACCCAAATTTCTTGGCAAATTTATACATGGATGGGTATCGGGAAGTGCATCACCTAACACAAGAGTTTTATATGGAAAACATTGACACTTGAAGATTGAAGCTTATACAGTGATTGGGCTGGAAGCTGTGTGGACAGACGATCTACCTCAGAGTATTTCACCCTTGTTGGAGGAAATCTTGTTACATGGAGGAACAAGTAGCAGAAGGTTGTTGCGAGGTCTAGTGCAGAGTTCAGAGAGATTGCTAGGGGGTGACAGAAATCTTATGGCTTATTAAGCTGATGACTGAGCTTGAATTTCCACCAGAGCATGCATGCCCTTTGATGTGTGACAACAGAACAGCTATCCACATATCCAAAAATTCAGTCCAACGTGATCGAACCAAGCATGTTGAGATTGATAGGCACTTCATCAAGGAAAAGCTCAAAGGCAAGATTGTGATACTTCCATTTGTGAGATCAGAAGACCAGTTGGCAGATATCTTGATGAAGAACTGACTGTTTTGGCACCAAAATTTTGCGCACAATTGGTAAATCTCAAGAAAAGAACGATAGAGGCAGCTCAAGGTGAAAGAGCCAAGAGGTTGAATGTATCACTTGGTGATCTCCTCAGAATGTCTCATGATGATGGTAACTCTACAACGGAAAATATGCATCCACAAAACCTACTATTTTCATAGATGTGCCCATCATAGGCAATGAGAAGAATCCCCACAAATGGCCCTGTGGCCGATGCTGCGCGTCCCAGTGGGACGAACCATGGCCACTCATGCACGCCTATGGCCAATGGTGCGTGCTCGTGGCCGGCCCAAGTGGGCCAATCTGTGGCCATTCGTGGACAGCCCATCATAGGCCGTGGATGGCCCCGTGGCCGATGCTGTGCGCCCTAGTGGATGGCACCGTGGCCGATCGGTGGCCAGAACCAATATTGTGAGAGATGGACAAATGAAGTTACTTACAATGAACCATCACTGGCTTAACATAAATTCTTTAGGGTTTAGAGTTTAAGGTTCAGGGTTTAGAGTTTTCAGGTTTAGAGTTTTCAGGTTTAGAGTTTTAAGGCTGATACACAAGCCTCATTGAAGAAGCTGGAAAGTGTCATGGGTCATATTGTTGCATTTCTCCAAGAGAGACCGAAAGGAGCACTTCCCACATCCTGGATCTCAAGATCATCCACTTGCTTGGATAGAAGCTGGGTCTGAAGAGCAGAAAGTGTTTGGTAGAAACCCTTCAAGAAGTATTTCGGGCACGATCTACTAGAGGGCAAGGGTGATGCACCAAATATACCAGAGTAATAAATTGTGAACTGTTGGGTCAGAATCAGCTCGATATGAGCGGTCTAGACTGGAAACAGATAGGGCTCAGCTTCATCTGGCTCGAGCTCAGTATACCAAAAACTACAGAACAAGGATATGTGATCCTGTGTTAATATGTAGATGACATACTAGTTGTGGGCAACAATGATTTAATGGTAAAATATACCAAATACATGCTGAACTCAATGTTTGATATAAAATATATGTGCTTGGTGGATGTAATTTTAGGGATTGTCAAGTGGTACCATATTAAGTCAGTAACACTGTGTTGACAAAAAAAAGCAACAACCTAATGTCTTTGCAAATAAAGTCATTTCATATTGAGGAACAATTTGTTTATTATTGTTACCTTATATATTCTTTGTAGACTATGGAATAAGAATTGGAATTGCTGCTCGGCACATCATAAGGCACGCCTGGTAAGCCTCACTATTATTGTACGAAGATAACTAAATTGAGCACTGATATTCTTTTCGAAATTGAAATTGTGCTATAGTTAAAAATTCAGATCATGGTTACATGTTTGTTTAGCCTGAGTTAAAAGTTAAAACACCCAAGAACATCATTTTCTACAAAAAAAAAAATGTGTACAAATTTTAATACTAACAATTAGATTAAATCTAATCTCATTGAATTTAGATCATATTTTTAAACTATTAATACAACAATCCAATTAGTATTATTTTGTACAGCAAAAATTTGTACACATATCATTTTTGTTTTCCATAATATTGGAGCAGTAATTTTTGTAATTTGGTTTACTGCTTTGCTGATTGGAGCTCAGGGAAGACTACCAAGAATTTCAAGCATACTGTCAAACTTGGGAACAAGTAAGCTTGATGATTTGATTTCAACAGTTGTAGATTTTTTTGTTCAAGGCCATTCTTACATCACAACAAGGACCATCAGATGCTACCGATACCGGAATTAATCGGGTTTTTATAACCCGTGGCTATTTTGTTGATTTGCAGTTGCTTCAGTGACTAAATTAGATAGTGTCTCACCAACTTCAGCTTTGCAGAGGGGACACGACGAGTTGAGCTTCAGCCATTTATCGACA
This sequence comes from Pinguicula primuliflora, assembly GCA_025802335.1. NCBI lineage: Eukaryota > Viridiplantae > Streptophyta > Magnoliopsida > Lamiales > Lentibulariaceae > Pinguicula > Pinguicula primuliflora. Next base: position 19,285 of record JAOYMZ010084931.1, read on the forward strand.
CATACTCTGTGGAAGAAATGAGCGCAAGGCAGCTCACAGAGTTCTACATCATTTGCATACTTGGACAAGCAAATACAACAGACCTGTATTACCACAATGATGTCATTTCATGAGGATGATTCAGCTATTGGGGGTACGATGAAAGGGGATCTGGGGTGTGTGCAGTAAGTATGCAGTGCTCATGTGTCACTGCGGGATTGGTGCGATAGGTAGGCCGGTGTTCAAACACTTTTGTGCGAATCTGCTAACCGGCCAATCTCGTTGTGGTACGAGGGCACTGCATACTATGCAGCGATGAGTCCCCTGAAGGTATAAACATGGCAACAACGAAAACTTACAGCATCCTCTGCTGTAATGACACGCTCTTTTTCCGTCCCAGCAGCCACTATCCCACCTTCATCACCTGTGCTGTTCTCCTTATCATTGCTACTTTTGTTTGTCTTCAGCTTAAACTCATATGTAGGCAAAGCATTAATGGACTCCTGAGTAGCTCCTCTATTCTGAGAATATTCTCTGGAGCCAATGACTGGTAATATGCAGCAGCAGAGTGCAATGCAGAGAATAAACGGTAATGCATATCCAAGATAGCTGAAGGCGAGAAATACTATACATAACCTGCAACACACAAAATATCTAAACAATTTGATTTTAAATAAAAACAGAGAAATATTGGCATGAGTTGTATAGGCAGAAGCTACTGTACACTACTGTTCTAGATAATACAATTTCAGTCTATAATCATCCTTGAACAGTTTAGACATAGGATAGGAGACCAACAGTTCCATGATCCGGTGGATTCCAACGACAAAGCATTATCGCGAACAATAGTATCCAGGAGTTGATCATCACAACACAACACTTGTTCTAGGCAACTACGTAAACCGAACGCCCAATTCCGGACATGAAGCTAATATTTCCATACTTTGCTAACTAAAGTATGTGTTATTTCAATACCTGTACAGGTTAGGAGCTTCAGCTGATGATGCGTGCCCTCCAAAAATCCATACATTGCCCAACACAAACCAAACAGCAAAGAAGAAGTCCAAAACCATCTTGAAGTATTCAACAAATGCCGTAATCCTGAAATAGGAAGATCATCATATTCAAATACATAGCATTGGCATTTATTTGCTTAACCAGTAGAAAGATAAAAGGATGAACCCTGACAACACCTTGAATTTAGCAATCCATTCATATGAGAACCAAGGCTTTGTTGTTTAAAGCGCCAGTAAAGAAGGGGAAGAATCGCAGAACAACCAGATGCATAGCCCACTATCCATGTTCTTAATAAAGGTGCATGTGGATTCTCATTTTCGGACAAAGACAGAACGACAATGGCAGCAATAATCTGGCAAACAGTTAAGAGTAGCGCAACTGATATACGTACACCAGTACTTATTAACGGTGTCATTTGGTGGCCTGGACTATTTCCTCTTCGAACCAGGGGTGCGTTCCTCGAATTTGACCCAGACAATAAAAGTGTGGGATGATCAGCAGGAATCCTTGAACTAGCAGATGGCTGAAATTCACCATGTTGCTCATCCACTTCACCAGTCAACCTGTCATGGGATGTGCTAGACGGAGCTGCATCACTACCACTAGCAATGTCAATCACGTGCTCGTTAATACTGCAGGTATCCATTAGGCCCCGTTTACTATGTTAGATAGCGTATCGTTTCCCCCATTTTTAACGACTGTAATCGAATGAAGACATTTGGTTTGTTTTGCTTTTACGGTGAAGTCCTAATATCTTAAAAACCATGCAGTTCCACAGACCACACCACACACACATAAAACATTGGATGACAATCTAGAACTCAAACCTTCACAGGCAAGGAAAAAGATAAACGTCCTTCTCCTTACCAATAATATGACAATAAGTAGGGGACTTGCAAATTTCTCTTATATACAAACAATTTTTGCCATCCTTTTTCCACATTTCAAATTTTTCGATTAGATTACGTCAATGAAAGAGCTCAGAATATTCTCCTTAATATTCAAAGGTTACACTTTTTTTTCAAAAGTCTAGCGATGACTTTCTGATATCTTATTTAGTTATATTTTTTTAAATAATATCACCTCAACCATTTTCGAATTGGTAAAATATTTGTTACTTCTGATTGCATAAAATAACATTATAGAACAATTTTATTTAGTAAATAGATTTAAATGAATCAATTATACAATTCATCCCATATTTATAAAATACTTAAAATTTGAAAGGGTAATCCACCTATTTCCTCAACCTACCTTCATTCCTGCCAAACATAACCGACAAGAACCAACACACGACAACGATGAAAATTGCATTCCTCTATTTTCTTTTCTACTTTTGGCTCAATTTTTTGGAAAGCAAGAGGTAGTCTTGAAGAAGATGACTAAGCTACAGCGTCAATCTTATGGGGAGCTTAAAGAGAGAGGCATAGGTAAATCTCTTGGATTAGCTGGACTAAAATTTGCTACACAGATATCAGAGGATTAGGAGATTTGGAAGTGTTCAATACAACATTGCTTGGCAAATGGCCGAGCAAACTGCTGCTGCAGAGTTCACATACTTGGGCCGAAATTCTATACGACAAGTATGGCGACTTATTCTTGGAAAGATACAAAAATAATCTAACTTATACCAGATATTCACCCTGGTGGCAGGATATTATCAGACAGATTATATGCCAACCATGGTTTTATAGATTGTTTCAGCGGAAAATCGGTGATGGCACAAAAACAGCTTTCTGGCCGGATGCATGGCTTATCCATGAAGCATTTGCAAAGAAATATCCACACACCTATATGCTAATGTAGCAGCCAAAGAGATCACTGTGGCTGAAAAAGAGATGTTCAGTAACAATACTTGGAGTTGGTTTTGGGTGTGGGAGAGACCTTGTTCCATGGAACAGATGGTTGAATTTTTGCAGCTATAGGAGGCGAGTGCCTACGAGACATGATGAGAGTGGGCGAGCCAGAACTGATAACCCGTTGCAAGGAATGGGAGGCCCAATGACTAGTGCGCGGGCCAAGAGGGTGAAGGACGCGTTGAGCATGCTGCTGGAAGGTGTGAGAAGACAAGAGGAAGCTAAACTGGATGCCGGCAAATCATGGGTCAACATGATCACGTTGGTAGAAGGCCAAGATGCACGTGAGGGAGTCGTTAAATTAGGATTAAAATTTGAACTATTAAAGTTTAGTATTTTGGTAATGTTTTAATTAGGATATTATTAGGATTTCTTGTTTCCTTAGAAATCTTATTTGTCTTGCTTTGTAAGCCTATTTAAAGGGCCCAGGATTCGAATTTTTAAGACAGATTTTTGAAGATTATTACGAGCTTGAGAGGGATCTCTTTACTTCTTGAATTCCTATTCTGAAGAGAACTAGGTTGCTTGTTCCTTAGGTGCAGGTAAAGGTTGATTCTGCGATACCCGTATTTGTCGCAGGGTAGATCCTCTGGTAGGCGTTCGGCTAATACTCTGTTTTATATTCGTTTCTAGCGTAGCAATTGGCTAGGGGTTGATTTTCCATGTTTGGTTGGGTTTACTGCATAATACAATTCTTCCATCCCATTTGTTTTCCATTATACGGATTCGTATGAGAACAAGTTCCTGATTCCGCATTTATAATTCCGCACGCATAAGGATTCACATCATTTGGTATCGGAGCCTAGTTGGAATTGTTATTTTTTTGAGGTTTTCACCCTAGGAGTTGGCGTCTAGTCCTTGTTTCCGCCCCCCTATTGCCAGCAATTTGGATAGCCTTGTGCGGCTGGGACTCCCGTGAACAATAAAAGGGGGAGGTTTCCTTGTGAGTTGAGAATTCCTAAACTCTAGTTCGGTTGTTTAGGGTAAAAAAAAAGAAAAAAAAAGAGAGGAAAAAAATCCGTTCTTTTTTTTTCTAGTGTTTAGCGTTCAGCCTTTGAGTTCTAGTTCTCGTTGCACGTCAATCAGAATTTGAAGAGCATGAATAGTGGTAATAGCGAGTGAATCCGTCCCCTCACGATACTCTAAGCCTTATTTTGAGAGAAATTGGGGTCGTGTGATTTTAGTGGGGAATTCATCCGGGAAGTGAGCTCTTACTAAACTCTTTTTTCTTTAATTTTGTTTGTTGTTTATGGTGCAGACTAGATCGATGGCGGCGAAGAATGAGACCCACATAGAAGCAGAGGACGAGGGTTCGACATCTTTAACCCTGGAAGACCGCGTGGCGAACATGGAGTTCATGTTTCGCGAATTACTGACGAGGCTGCCTCCCCAAGAGGCCGCGACCCTTGATCCGCCACTTCAGGATCGTCGGAATGGCCCCTGGCAACAGGGCCGCGCTCATCCACGAGGACGAAAATGAGGACATTCGGATTGTCGCTCGGGATCCGGCTGATGATCGTGACTCCTTGAGGAATATTAAGAAGATCATTCCAGAGATTTTATGGCAAACACGATTGTGAGGCTTTCCTAGCATGGCAGGAGCGCATGGAGCAAATCTTCGACCTACACAATTTTTCTGACAGCATCAAGGTCCGGTTGGCTATCTCAGAGTTCAACGACTACGCTTCTACCTGGTGGAGGAATTTGAAAAGAATAAGGGAGCACGACCAAGAGGCACCCATCGAGACTTGGGGAGCTCTTATGATCCAGATGAAGATGGCTTATGTCCCTAGCTCCTACACTCGCCAGTTAAGGGGGCAGCTGCAAGAACTGCGTCAAGGCACTCGTGTCGTGGAGTATTATCATGAGTTGCTTTCGTTAAAACTTAAGGCCAACGTCGAGGAGGATGAGGAGGCTACCGAGGCTAGGTTCCTTTATGGCCTCAATCAAAACATTCGACATCAAGTGGAAAGATATGCCCCTCATTGCCAGGGTATTGAAAGTTGGTTTCTTATGCAGAAATAATTGAGCGCCAGTTCAAGGAGTCGGCCGCGAGCCGAGCAAAGACCTCTGTATCTAACAAGGGAAGCACCAGCTGCTGGCCCCGAAAGGAATTCTCAGAACTTGATCAGCTTGAAAAATCTCGCGATTCCAACTCAAATCCTGTTTGAAGAAATCCCCAACCTACAAACGAGCAGAAGTCCCTTCAGAAGCCCTATCCACCGAAGTCTGGGAATTCCAGCTCCAAGGTCAAATGATTCAAGTGTCAAGGGTTCGGACATATGGCTGCCTCTTGCCCGAATAATCATGTTATGAAGGTTACCGATGGAGGAGATGTATATAGCGAAGATGAGGTGGTACTTACTGATCGGCGTTCGCTCAGTTTGGCCGAAGGGGAGACGGAGGAAGAACTGCTTACTGAGCTTGCTTATTCGAGTGAAAACGAACATATCTCTAAGTCCTTGGTTTGCGTCCATTCATTAAGTATTCAATCGGGCCAGGACAAACAGCTAGAGCAACGCTCTAACATTTTTCATATGCACTGCAAGGTTAAGGAGAAGACCTGCCTTGTGATCGTAGACGGGGGGAGTTGTACTAACTGTGTTACCAAGAGTTTAGCCTTCAAGCTGGGACTGACGCAAAAGAAGCACCCCCAACCCTACAAACTGCAGTGGCTCGATGAGCGTGGTGAGATTTCAGTGCGCTATCAGGCACAGGTGCCGCTAGAGATTGGCGGAGTGATCCGCGAAGATGTTTTATGTGATGTCGTGGATATGAGCGCATGTCATGTGCTGTTGGGGCGCCCTTGGGAGTTTGATATGCGCACCCACAAGGATGGCTACACCAATGAGTACTTCCTTATGTACAGGGGCGCGAAGTACGCCCTTCCACCGCTTTCACCTCGTGCAGTACTAGAGTCTCAGCATAGGATGCAGAATGAATGAGAGAGAGAAAAGGCAAGAAAGTGCGTTGAAAAAGCCAAAAGAGAGTGGGGGTCTGGAATGAGATAAAATTGTGAGTGAGAGACCGAGAGAAAAATCGAAAGCTAGTGAGAAAAAAGGCAGCTTTTATGCAATAATGGGCGACCTTGGGAGGGCACTAAATTTCCGAACCCCCTTATTTTTGATAGCCTTTCGAGAGCTATGCTTAACTAACGCCTCTTCTGTTTCGGATCTTCCCTGTGTGGTGAAGTTTGTTTTGCAGGATTTTCAGGACGTGTTCTCTGACAACCTACCCAATGGATTGCCGCCCCTGCGCGGAATCGAACACCAGATAGATTTTATCCCGGGTTCGGTCATTCCCAACCGTCCAGCCTATAAGGCCAATCCCCAAGAGACCCAAGAGCTCCAAAGGCATGTGGAAGAACTTCTGGCTACAGGTAAAATTCGAGAGTCCCTTCTCCTTCTACTGTTCCTGTGATTCTTGTTCCTAAGAAAGACAATACCTGGCGTAGGTGCATAGACTGTAGAGCTGTGAATAAGTTCAATACTTCAACTTAGAAAAAATGAGGTTGTATATCGAAAAGATAAATTATTATCAAAATCATGAATTATCACCTAGTAATGCGTAACAATAATTGGTTTGTGAATAGTTTTGACAAAGATTCTGCCGACAGATTTGGTTCTCTTTGTCGAAGCCCGACAAACAAGAACCAGAAATATGGTTCCATTTTCTGCCACCACCCAAAATCTCATCCGACCCAAAACAAGAGATGCACAATTATCCAGTCCCTCTCCACATAGATTAGTTATCTGCCTGCGTGTTTTGTCGCATAGACGACACAGAACAAAGAAATAGAAAAGAAAATGGCATTGGCTGTAGCTTTCCGGAGGCTTTCTTCCTCCACTGGAAAACCCATCAAACATGGCGGATCTCTTTATTACATGGTTGCTTTCTTTTCTCTTTTTTTCCATGTATTTGTTTCTTCGATTTTATTTGGAAGCTCTGTTTTCGTGGGTGCTCTTACAAGAAATGATCGTCATTGCAGTCATCTGCGTCCAGTGAAGCGGTGTACGAGAAGGAAAAGAATGGGGTCACTGTATGCTGATTACATGTTTGATGGATGTCCTGAGTATATCATTAAGTTGGATGTTGTTTTGGATTTTGTTACTGTTTGACCGGTTAATTTTAACGGTTATGCATGAACATTTCAGTGGCCAAAACAGTTGAATGCTCCACTGGAGGCAGTGGCGAAGCCACATAGAGCCTAGGGGACCCAAAAAAATCTGAGAATGTGTATGTGCCCCGAAAAAATCGGAGTGCATGTATGATACATAGATTAAATGAAGTAATCTGAGTGCATGTATGATACAGTAGATTAGATGAAGTAATCTCAGTGTCCCCTTCATTTCGAAAACCTGGCTCCGCCACTGACTGGAGGTCGTGGATCCTGAAATAGCTGACATTATTGAGCTGGAGAAAGCTAGGCAATGGAAGGTTTACATTCTGCTCTTCTCCGTTTTCTCTATCTCGCACTTGGTAATGTCACTGGACTTAATGATGGAGATTATAATACCATACGTTTACTGATCACGGATATTATAATTCTCTGCGCGAGTCCTTTGCAAAGTAAAAAATGACATGCTGGATGTGTGTTTGCATGTGGTGCAGGGACTTGAACTCATTCCCTCTGAGAATTTTACTTCTCTATCTGTGATGCAAGCAGTTGGTTCAGTTATGACCAACAAGTATAGTGAAGGATATCCGGG
>JAOYMZ010084932.1:0-11199 GCA_025802335.1 Pinguicula primuliflora
TTATGTGTGTGTTAATTCAAATTACAACAGAGTTTAACTAATTTGACTTGATGAGCAGTGCTAGAGAAAATATCCCACATAAATTTGAGGAAGAAAGATAAATTAATTCTTAAGCGAATATGGTATTATAATCTATCAACTTGGCTTAAGGTTTTATTAAAGTAGCACACATTTTCCTTATAAGTTGACTCACACGCATAACTACACAAATGTGACCCGAGCCCAGATAGGTGTTCTTTTTTCTAGCAATAAATAAAACCAATCTGATATAGTAGCAACCTCAATCCATATGTCACTTTGGTGTTGGACGATTTCCCACTATTCAAGATGGTGGTTGTTTACCCTTCGCTCTGTATAAATATCACCTAAGCGCATTCCTTAATCGCTTATAGTGGGGTCTATACCGCCTAGGCATTGGGAGACTCCTGAACACCCAGGGATCGTTTATAACCTTCTAGAATACTGGTAGCAACTGATGGTGTTAGACTGTGAAAATCCATCCATAGCCAAGTATAAACCTGGATAGTATTTTCTATATCAACATTACCTTCCGTATCAAAATGTACTCCATTTCTCTCTTTTGCAAATATGGCTGTAAACGAACCGAACTTGAACGAACAGGCCACGTTCAAGCTCTGTTTGTTAAGTTTATCGAATGAACCGAGCTTGTTTGTTAATCTTAACAAATAAAGTTTCGTGTTTGAGCTCTGTCAGTTAAGGTTCGCGAACTGTTCACGAACAGTTTGGGAACGAGCTCGCGAACGGGATGGTTTGCATTTGTTCATGTTCGACTCGTTTATGTGTTCGTTTACATGTTCGAGATCGTTCATTCTGCATTAATGAGTAATGAAAATAATGAAAAGTAAGGATTGATTGATACTTTCACCATCATTTAGCCGTTCATTTAAACAAAACAATCATATAAGTGGCATAAGCGAGTACTTAGATAGTATTTGAGCAGAACGAAGGACGATTATTAAGCACATAAGCGACGTTCAAAACAAAATAGGTCACCGAGAAAAGATAGATAAAAGAAAATTATAATAATCTCAAAGGGTCGGTACAAAAATGTCATTTTTTTTATTCCACTTGACTAATTATTAGTGGATTACATGTTAAATTATGTATTAAATTTATATTTTCCAATCTTACATGTTCTCTCTCTACACATTAAAGAAATTATATTTATCCGGTGAATCTCTACTAACACTATTGTAATTATGAGTATGTTCTGCGCTTCAACATAATATGCCATTATATGCAATTTTATTATCGAATAAATTTATAAAAAGTGGATATTTTTTTTGTGTGTAGTGTATTTAGATTTTAGAGAGGGTAATATAACAGTAAAAAAAAAGTACCATTATCGATAGTATTAGATAAGTATTGGACACGCCTTCTAAAGAAAGGAAGTAAAACCCGCGAAAGTGATTCTGCTCGTTGCTCTTTTTACTCTCTAGTCTCTCCTTTCCTGAATCTCTATTCGATAGTGACGATGAAATCCTCCCGGCGGGTTCGATATCTCATCGATAACACCTCGAAGGCGAAGGTCGCCTGCTGTTCACGCAGCCAAATCTCGTCGCCCGAGCTAGATTCAGAAACTATCGAGATTCCTATCCAATCCGCCGACGATGAGCAATCGCCGTTAAAGCCACTTGTGAACTCCGGATCTGGCGAAGATTCGGCCGCTGTTAAGATACAGTCTGCCTACAGATCTCACGTCGCACGAAAACTTGTCAGAAAGATCGCTGCCGTCGATTCTGAAACCAATAACTGGCAGAGAATCGTCCAACGTCAGGTATGAATTGAAATCTCACTCTTCTATCACTCTTTAGTGTTTTCATAATGTGTTTGTGAAAATTTATGGTTCAATTTCTTCAATTAGTTGCTGTGAAATAGTGTAATTGTACATTACTGTTCAAAATTTACCTTGTGAATTTCATTTCCAACTTGAGGTAATTGTGATTTTATTGATTGGTACCATTAGGAAACAGTGGATGCGGTGCGCGACAATGAACGTGAGCGTATCAAGATCAATGAGGCGTTGATGGGGTTGTTGTTCAGGCTTGACTCTGTACCTGGACTGGATCCAAACGTCAGGGAGCTGCGGAGGCATGTAAGCCGCAAGATTGTGGGGTTGCAAGAGATATTAGATGCCGTTTCAGATAGTAAAGTCTCCCGTTTCGACGGATTTTTCATGGATTGGTATGACATTGTTGCAGAGATCGAGAAGGAAGTGTGCAGGGAGAGAGGGGGTGGGGATGAAATGGTGAGGTACTGTGCTGACCATTTAGGTTTCCAGTGTTTGCAGCGGTTCCTCTCTGAACAATAAAATTGTGAAGGTACAAAATAGATGTTAATTGCTATACTTCTTATAGTTCAAAGCTGATTTACCTTCCTGGACTTTCATGTATGCATCCTGTTGAGAAGATATGTAGAAATCATGTAAAAACACACTTCTTTTTGCTCTGCATAGAGAACATTTTATTGGTTCATGAATGCTGAAAGTCAATGTAATTGTGAAGGCTGAAAGAATGTTATGGACTGCAACATCTTAAAAAATCTCTTGGCTACTTAAGAAGTAGAAGCAAATGGCAATCAGAGAAAAAGTCAAGTTATGAAACTGTTGCAGTTGAAGCACAAACATCATTCATGACAATCATCTTAGTCTAGAATTATAAGAGCAGAAAACAATGTCTGGCAACTCATTCTTTCTCCTCATCTCTGCTTTCTATCTTCTAATCACATGACTACCAACAATGGACGAAAATAGTGGTTAAAAAAACTGAATGAGACAACAACACTTGAAGAACCCGGGCAAAAGAAAATGCTTCTAGCACAGGATGGAGATTTTAGCTTATGTTGGCTGCCACTCTTTCTTGATGTCAAATGTATAGTTCAGTTCCAAGTAGCATCTGTTATCATCATCGAGAAACTGGATACAGAAGAAAGGTGGAGTAAAAAAACGGCCATTCACAAGCAGAAGAGAGGTAGCAAGCTAAAGGTAATGGTGAGACTATATCAAAACTTACTGCAAGTTGTAGAATTATTGCTGCTTGTTGGTTACCTGTGTTTTTGCAGAATAAGATCCCCTAGCAAACATGCCAGAAGGAGTAGTCTCTTCTGGCATTTCATGTGTGTAAGGTTCGCTCTGGGGACTGAAGGTTCCAATCATCTCTTTTGTGTTATCCACTGAAAACAAGGTTTCAAAAATGTAGCTTGGTTTAAGGCAGAATGTGTATATTTTTCTAATAGACAACGCGAAGAAACTTACCTTTGATGCCAGTTTTCCAGACTGTGTTTTTATACTTGAGGCCCGAGACAATGTTGTTGCTGACCTGAAATGTAAACTGAAGGCTATAACGGCTTCCCTCTTTCAACACAAACCACGACCCTTTCGGGTTTCCAGACTCAGGGATCGGAAAAGTAATCTCATCTCTGCCAGGGGATTTGATTGCAAGGCTCAAGATCCTCACTTCTGGATCAAGCGTTTCTTCAATAGAGAACAATATGAAATGGTAAGTTACCTCTACGAGTCCATCTTTTACAGATACGGCAAGATAGCGCATACCAAGAATGTGATATTTAGTTCATAAAACAAATCTACAGATTCAATGAACATTGCTGTAGTGCCATACAGTTCCAATCTCCCTTGCACAAGATTATGCAATGTAACTGGATGGTCCAGGTAGCTTTTTGACAAATGAGGTATGCAGCAAAAGAAAAGAAGCGCGATTGTTAAATGCAAATGGCATAACGTGCTATTCCTCAATGTTTTGGATAGAAATCTGTTACACCCACAGGATCGATATTGAGTAGAATGATACGACTCGTTGGGGAGAGCCCTAATTCCCGTACTCTCGTGGAGGCTACACCCTTGTACTCGATTAAGAGGAACACAACATGCACCTATACTCTCGACTTTAAGATACAAATACTTTTCATTCATAACAGAAACATTACAAGATTGTGCTGTTGGGTCTAAAGTTGCATACCTTTTATCGAAACAGGTTATATGAAACTAATGATTCAAATCCCATGAATAACAGTCAGATCAAGATCATTAAAACAAAAATTCAAATCAAGATCTTGACAACCAAAGCAAGATCTATGAGAGGAGTGTTAAAAATTAAAGATTGGGCAATAAATCAAATACCAAGGAAGGCAGAAGGATATTGTAATGACACAAAGCCACTAAATATGATCATCATTTATGTAAGATGAGATTCAGATATATGAACTGAACAAAATATTTACCTCCAACAGACTCCATATCTACACTTCCAAGAAGCTGTTCCTTCCACCTCCTCAAGCTCTCATCATCCTACATTCTCAAGAAAGAACAAAATTGACCAATGAATATGGGCGGAAGAAGAAAAGAAACTCTCAGAGAACCGACCTTATCCTTCTCAGACAATTCCTTGAGAGTGCATTGTGGACCCAACTGAATCTTCGCTTCAGTTTCCTCATCCTCTTCATCCTCTGTGGTGTACAGAGAACCATCACTCATTTGCCTGCTAACCCTCCCTCCAGTTTCGGGCTCGATTTCCGGATCTGGATGATCCGACCCGATTTGTTTGTCCTCCGAACCAGGCTTCCCATCATCCCCCTTGTTCTCATCAAATCCCATGCTTTTGGAACTTGAAACAACTCCGACAGCCAAAGACATTCAACAAACAAGAAATTCCACAATGTTTGTTCGACGCGACAAGAACCCAGAAAGGCACGTAAAAAAATACAGTCCCGCAATTCCCAACCCACAAAAATTGCCAACAAGAAAGGAAAAGACGAAGAAACAAAAGACGAATGGATTTGTACACAATGCGACACGTGAAATTGGTGAAATTTAAAAAAGGAAGAGGGGGACGACAGAAAAAAGAGGAAAGAATCCAATGAAGGGTCTCTGGCGAGAGGAACAATTGAAGCGAAAAAAAAAATGAAGCAATGCAACCAAGGATCAAACCCCTCAAGCACCAACTAGAAAAGGACGCCAAGAACCCACCAAAAAGAAAGCAAAAAACTAAGATGGGAAAGAAAGAGAAACGATTTCTTGTTAATGTACAAAATCAATGAATTGAAATGGTCCTGCGGTGATCCGGGGATTGTTATATGAATGTGCGGATATGAGTAGCATGAACACAACCGAAAATAAACAAATAATGCATTTAACTAATTCGAGGGAGATCGTGACGGTCACTTTGCACTTCTTCCTAGGATTAAGTCCTGTTTGATTGGATAATCATTGCTAGGGGAATGATTACATGCACACAAGTCACATTTGATATCATCCCATTGCAAATTATATTTACCCAAAAAAAAAATCCCATTGCAAATTATTATTTAAATAAAAATTAATTTTATAAATAAGTTAAAAAAATTTTGAATTGAGATCTTTACTGTAATAAAAATTTAAAAAAATAGTGTACAAACTACGCCCCTTTTCCATTTTTGCCGGAGGCTCACCCGGACGTAGGACCCACCGTCGTAATATCCTACGTCATATCTGGATTCTCTGAATATGATGTAGGATAAGTAGGTATTTCACTTATATTTGCATCCCCTTTTTATTATTTTGTATTTTATTTTAATTATTTTTATTATATTTTATTTTATTTTTTTATTTTTTTCGAGTTGGGGTCTCACAGAAACAATTTCCCTATCCTGGTGTAGGTGTGGGAGTATGATTGCGTGCATCCTACCCTCTCCAGACCCTGCCTAAGGACGGGATTTACTGGGTATGTTTGGCTTGATTTGATTTATATCCGAATTTTCTGCCTGCTCACCATCTTCTGCTACACCGAATTTGCTGTCGAGATACTCGCCGCCGACGGTTCTTTCGCCTACCTCCGCGTGGAGCTAGGCGAATTCGTGGCCTTCATCACCGCCAGCAACATACTCCTCGACTACGTCATAGGCGGAGCCGCCGTAGCGCATTCGTCGACATCCTATTTCACGATGCTATGCAACCGCAGCCCGGATGATTCTGTATCCTCACCCACAATCTGTCCCTTGATCCGATCTCTGCCGTAGTCGGCATCGTCATCAACTAAGAAATTTTTTTAAAACCCTAAACCGTGGTTTGGACCGTGAACCAAACCGCGGTCCGCGTGGTTTGGTTCACCACCGGACCGCGAAACCACAGTTTGCCTGGGCACGGTTTGGTCCAAACCGAATTTTCAGCTTTAGTATATAAAATTAAGTAAGCGTCATAAAACGACATCGTTTTGTTTAAAAAAACACACTTTATGCCACAAAATAACGTCGTTTTGTACCGCTTAATTATTTTTGTATGAAAAATTAAGTAAGCCTAGCATTTCACGAGAATATATTACATTATTTTACAAATATTTATTCGCACATTTGCAATTCCAGCTATTGTCACCGTCTACAACCTGAATTGAGTAAACTAATGGAAAGCCAAAATAGGAGGTCAAAAACCACATGCTTTGATATGGTTCTGGCAACTTCAGTGTTGAAAATTTCTATATCCTAATTCAGGACTACTTAACTCAATGAAAAATAGTGCAATGAAATTTATGGCCACGAGGTGTTGAAACAATATTAGAGACGAGGTGTTAAACAATATTAGACCAAAGGACTTAGACATCCAATCACCAACACACGTACCCCTACAATTGGTAGAAACCAAACATTGTAAGCTTCTTCGGTCAAGTATATAAAATGAAACCTGCAAGTGAGAAACAAATCAGTATATAAAATGCAATCCGGATGAAATTAAAATCGATTGGGAACCATAAATGAAAAAGAAGCGGAAAACTAAAGAACAAAACTAAGCCGTAGTAGAAATGTTCGAAACAGAACTTAGCAGTCACAACAGAGTGTGCAACGGAGAAGTGCAGTCACGCCGCGTAGATTTGTGTGCGGTTTGGAAGGTTTCATAAAATGTGACGCCAAAAGAAATCAAGAGAATGTGAGAAATGGAGACGCGATGCATGAAACCCTATCAAAAGCCGGCGTGAAATGTCGCACCGAACAAAAATTGCCTAGCATCACGTCTCCAAAACGACGTGGAAGGTTGGCAAAATGGGAAGGATGGCATGTCGTTTAGCATTCTAAGTTGTATGATAGATATCATTAAGTAATTGTGCATATATTTAATTTAATTCACTATCATAAATTAAATATGTTATATGAAAACAATATTGTAATATATGCACATAAATAACTAATAAATAATTTTGTAAAAATGCAAAAATTGGTCTTAATGCAAATTAACAAAGTGGTAGCACATTCTTGGTCATATAATTTTTAAGATTTTTTATTTTTAAGGTTTGTGTGTTGTTTTTTGAGAAAAAGGAGAAAGTACTACATTTTTATTAAAAAAAACTGCATAAAAAAAATTATGTTTACGAATTTATAATTTAAATGGTTCAAATCCCTCTATTTTAATATATAAAATAGATGAAAATATTGTTTACGAACCTCAAGATCATATTGAGAAAGTAAGGAGAGCTTCCGTATGCACAATTTTTACGTGACACCATCTATTTTTTAAATTGATCGCCCCATTGAAAAGTTTATACATAGAAGATAAAAAGTTTCATATTCCGCCACGGTCACGACCACTTTATTAAGCACTACGTAACCCAGGAAGAAAGGAATTTAGAAATTCCCGATGATAAAGTTGCTGAAATCGTGTCGGAACATGAAACTTTCATCTCTTATGTATAATCTTTTTAATGGTGCGATCGATTTCAAAAATTAATATTATGCACGAATGGGCTTAACAAAGTAAATCCCAATCCGGGCGTGAGATAGATTTCATTTTTTAAATGCAGCACACTTTCACCCATTACATTTAAACTGTTTCAATAGCGTTAATAAAGACTAGTTTGAGATTTTCAATCTAAAAATCATAATAATTTTGCATTTTAACTATACTCGATCCACAGCCAAAGTATAGCAATTACTGTGATACTGTCATGATAGAAGGATGCATTAAGATAAGAATTTTTTTCCACTCCCGAACAGTGTGACGAATGATGGTGCCGAATTCTAATCTGGACCGTTGAATCAAAATTCAACGGTTCAGATCAAAAGTGTTTTAAGTGAACAGTTAAATGAGTCATTTGATCTGGACCGTTGAATTTTGATCAAACGGTCCAGATTAGAATTCGGCACTATCATTCTGGAGCTGAAAATTACTCGAAAAAGTATATATCTTAGTCCAAAGTCCTACACTATATCTATATAGATAAATTTCGTGTTAATATTACGTTTGTATTGTAAAACATCAATTGAAATTTTATAATTATGAGACTAAAAGTCTAAATGTTTGGGAAAAATTTCAATAATTTCGTTCTAAAATTATTCCTCTTAAGGTTAAGAGGTTATTTATTAAAGTTTGAAATTTTTAACAACAAATTCGTCATACTTTCTACCCTTGTATAGAGTTTTTAGCAGGAACCGAGACACTCATCTCTCTCTTTATTCTGCAATGATGGAGACACACACGGTGGTAGCGGTAGTTGATCCATGATGCTTAGGAGCTCATCAGATGGTTGAATCACGCCAAATTTGAGTTAAACCATGGCCTTGAATTGCTATATAAATCTGGTATGCACAGATTGTACACAAAAGTGTCATAATCCCACATAATCATGAAACTTTTAGTCTTACATATAAAATACTTATTTATTGTTTCAATTCCTTTAAAACAATAACTCAAATTGTGTTGTATATATCACACAATAGGTTTTTCTTATTATGTCTTGAGCTTTTTTTTTAAATTTTTTTGTTATGTCTTCAGCTTATTCGGACCATGTTTCTTGAAATTTGGTGGACACTTAGGGTCCGGGTACTACGACATATATCATTTGATTTGGCTTTTAAACGAACGTAATTAAACGTTTAATTTTGTTCACTTACTATTTGATTACGTGAACTGACCGGCGGGCTGGTCACAAAATCAACCAGGGAGATGCCATCGATTGATTCCGAGACTCTAACCTACCAATCTGAAAACGTGATACTATGTTTTATATACATTTCATGTCGTGGCTAATGACTAAAATACCCTCCATATTCGTGAAATTACGTCGTGTCATCCTTAAAACATTTTTTCATCTATCATTCTACAATTTCTTGAGCCCTAGAAGTTCTCTTCGCCCGTTCGAAATCCGATCGTCTCCGTCGTAATCCTGTCGACTAATTTCAATTTGATCGTGAGATCTAATTCCTTTACTCACGTATGTTGTTGGATTGACTTCGTAGGAGTAAATCTCGGTTCGAATTACAAACTCGAAGTCCTTGTTCGAATTACCAATTCTCAGGTTAATTTTCGACATTGTTTTGTATGTCTTGTATTTAGATTTCAAATTATACGAATTATAGATATGGGTATTCTTGTTTCGTGTTTTAAATTTGAAATCCGATATATGTTTTCTAGGGTTCATAATTTGAATCAAATTTGGGAACAAAAAATTCAAATTCGGTACACTTATCTACGAATTATGTACATGGGTATTCTTGTTCCATGTTTAAAATTTGAAATCCGGTATATGATATCTACATGTTTATTACAGATGGATCCAAGAATCTTGAACCCATTTATCACTGTTGCCAAAGCGCTATTTACCGTTGGAGATGTTGGAGGATCTTGATGAGCATGAACCCCATAGTGTACGTGTATGATTATCAGATGGTATTAGGTATATTCTGATTCAAAAAATTCCTAAACAAGTAGAGAAATTAAACAAATTGGTATTAGGTGTTAGAAAATGAATCCAACCCTAATCTGGACTCAGAGCTCGTGTGTGCAGGTGTACTTGTATGGATCAACATTAATAAGAATATGTGGGTTGCTCTCATTAAAACCTTGAGCACAATGTGATAGATTGTAATACCACATTTTCCTTTCTAATAAGTTGGTTTAATTTTATTTCTCCAATCTGTGAGATAAATATTCAAACACTCCTCGCTCAAGTCCAACTAGGTAAACCCTATTAGACTTGGATCAATATTCAGAATTTTCCCGAAAATAATTAGAAGTGCCTCAGAAACAATCATTGAGGTCCCCTGAAATAATGCCAAATTTGGGCCAAACTTCCCATGGGGCCAATGCTCAAGACTTTCCTCGGAAATACTCTTGGGACATATATCGCCCGCTCTGATACCATGTTAGAAAATGGACTTGACCCTACTCCAGACCGAGCCTCGTATGCACAGGCGAGCATGTGTTGACCAACATAAATAGGAAGATGTGAGTTACTCTCATTAAAATCGTGATTACAAGGTGATAGAGTGTAGGATCACATTTTTATTTAAGTTGGTTGATATTTATATATGAAATTCGTGTAGTACATTTCAACACTCCCCCTCAAGTCTAACTAAGTAAACCATGTTGGACTTCAACTACCACACGAATAATGTCCAATTGGGTCAATCCCCATTATTTGTCAATACTAAGGATTTTTTTATCAAAAAACTACAAGGACCTCAGAAATAATCAAATACTGAAAACGAGATGTTTAGTCATTACCGATAGGGTGCACCTATGTAATGAGAGTCGTTTTGTTTGGTTTGGGTTGTAACTGTGCACGGAAACTTTGGATATCCTATATTTGATGAGTGTTTAGTATTTGTGTTCGGGAACATGTGGTTTGGGTTGTAAACTTTGTTGTTAATTCAATATTATGTCATGTTTGGTACTAGTATGAACTAAAGTATGGTGAGCGCAGGGTATTGAAGTCTTAAGTTTGTTTCGGTTGCTGATTTGTTTTCATTTGTTCTGGCAGCTTTTACATTGAATTAACTTGTGTTCTAGTCAACGAGGGGTTGACCTAGTGGTTATGGGAGTGAAAAATGCACTCACAGGTCACTAGTTTAAATTCTTTCAACGACATTACCTATAAAAAAAACTTGTGTTATGTTTTTATAACAGAAAGAATGGTAAGATGGTAAGTGCACACTCATTAAACTGTACTATAGTACATAATCAAACAACAAGTAAACACTGCATGCCAAATCAAACGACATCAATTAATCAAATATAACGTAATCAATATAAAAAACCGAGATCCCTGTAGCACTCGTATCCTTATTTATTTTCTTTTAAGAGTGATGTTACATGTCCCAACACTTTGTCCCTAATTCATCCCTCCATGTAGTTTAATTAAGAATTTTGCAAGTTTAGTCTATCATTTAAATGTCATTAAGAATTTTGTATGTTAAATAACT
>JAOYMZ010084943.1:0-11199 GCA_025802335.1 Pinguicula primuliflora
AATTTACATGAAATCTGGTCCACCCATCCATCTATAATCTACGGTGCAGAGTATATCATAGGAATAAAGAATTCAAGTGCACGTGACCACATCTTTTCTTCTCTTCCCTCATTCCCGTCAAAATACAACTGAAGAGAAAAACTCACATTCCAGAAGAAAAATCCAACAAATTCTCTACATCACATCCGCTCATCGTCTACAGCGTAGGGAGGCGGTCTCGTCGGCGATGATGGGTGATGGATGAGATACTCCGCCACGGTTGGGTGATGGGTGAGATTCTCCACCGTGACATTTACAGGAAATCGAGACATGGATCTGGTGGTGAGAAGAGAAAATTAATGGCTGAATCTATGCCACAAGGTAGAGGAATACCGCGAATTCCATAAGTTTTGCCCAAGTTTTGCTCCGGCGGCACAGAGGTGCTGTTGGCCGAAGGTGAGGTGCGGTTGGGTGGAGTAGAGGCGTTGTTGGCAGGAGGTGAGGTGCTGCTGGCCGGAGCGGAGGTGTTGCTGGCCAGAGAGGAGGTGCTGCTGGCTGGAGGTGAGGTGCTGGTGACCAGAGAGGAGGTGCTGTTGGGCGGAGGTGTAGTTGAGTGAGGTGAAGAAAGATTTCGCAAGAGAAGAAATCACGTGCCACTTTTTAAGTTGAGATGATGATATAATCTGAACCATAGATTTGAGCAAATCTAAAGGTCGAAAATTCATGTTTATTATACAGTATAATCTACTGTCCTCCGATCCCCTCCCATATATATCTATCAATATATATATATACAGAAATCTTCATATGCTCAGTCCTTGCGTGCTCAGTCCGTACTCAACTTTTTGTTGCACCATCCGTTTTTAAAATTGGTCGCACCATTAGAAAGCTTATACATTGTAGATGAAAATACACATGCTTTGGTCCAGTTTCGACGATGTTATCATCATTTAATGGAGGGTTATGCATCCCCTTGGGTTAAGTAGTCCTAAATAGGGTTTTAGAAATTTCCAGCGACGAAGTCGCCGGAAACTGGACCAAAGCATGGGAATTTTCATCTACAATGTATAAGCTTTCTAATGGTGCGACTAATTTCGAAAACGGATGATGCTACGAAAAGTTGAGTACGGACTGAGCACGCAAAGATTGAGCATACGAAGGTTACCCATGATATACGTATATAAGTTGTGTATATATAATTATATACGATATAAATATGGAATGATGCACCAATAAAATATGTGTGGTCCTAATTATAATAACAAATGTACACATTCTATTAATTGTACATAATTATGTACATCGAAATTATGTATATATATTATTATTGTATATTTTATTGCCGGCATAGAGTTGCTTTTCTGATTGTAAATTTTATTATTAGAGAATGGTATTTGTATAATATTTATGCAGAAAAACTAGAGTTATCGAAAAAAAAGATTACTGGATTTCGTTAATCTGGCTTTATTACATCTGGAGAAGAAAAATCAAACATTAGCCGATATGTTTTAGAATAATGATACATGTATATAAATTTTGTGTATATAATTATGTATGTAAGATAAAATCCTGGATTGAAGAAATGTAATTTTAAACTTCACACGGCCGCATCATGACCTAGCACCGCTTCATGACCACTGTTCCTGCGCCGGCCATACGGCCGGCGCCGGCGCCATCGTCACCCACGGAGACTCCTTCTCACCCAGACCACCGGCGGTCAATTGAAGAAGGTCGGCCGTCTCCTATGGAAGCTGAATGCTCCCGCATCGCGACTCCGGTGCGCTCCATCCTCATCTTGGTGGACACAGGAACCTCATCTTTCACTGTCCGAATACAAGAGGACATGACTCCTACAGCAACTTTGGGATGTAGATCATGGCCAGCGCTGGCAAAACCGCAACACGATGCAGATACTCTACTGTTAGCAGAAACTGTTATCCTGCGTCTAGATGGAAATGCAGTAGCTACACAAAAATCAGTCCCTGCTACGGAAGCAGACCCTCCAACACCAACATTAGTCCTGCCATGAAACCAGTAATTGTTGCACCACAACCAAGCCCAAAACTGGCAGCTCCAATCCCGGAAGCAGTTCATCCTTTAACTGCAGCAGCTCCACCTTCTGCAACAATTATGTCATCAACTGGGCAAAAATATACAGCTCATGAGGACGGCTTGATAATCAACCAGCGAGATCCAGTAGCAGCACCATGAATCGATGCTAAAATCCCAGCACCAACCGCACCCAGTAAAACTAGAGGAAAACAGAGTACGCACCCTGTTGAAAACGAGCAGAACAACATGGATTTGGTCGCATATGTTACCACAGAAATATGCACCAAAACTCCAGAGAAGCCACGAGCAGAAGAGGATATCACGGTGCTCAGGGAACTGGAACAGAAAGTTTGGACAGAACTTCACGATGGCATGATTGATGCGTTTAACGAGCTGCATATAGGTAAAACTGGAAAACCAGCCTGGTATGATGACGGAATGATTAGCATCAATAAAATGAGTGCTTGGTGGACAAAAAATTATGGATCTGGCACCTCCATGGATGACTTTCGGCAGAAGAAACTGCGGCAAACTCTTCAAAGCAAACAAAGGAACAGCTGGGCAGACCAAGTGAAGGAAGAGGAGGCTACAACGCAACAAGAACTAAAGGATGCAAACACCAAGGAAAAATCACCTCAAAGCCCAAAATGCCGCAGACGCGGTCGCCCCAAGAAACACTGATACTCTGCTTCAAGTTTGTGATTATGCGGAACTAGTTGGTATAATTGCACCCCGGTTTGTGGTTGTACTTTTTATAACTATGCTCACTTTGGGGGCTAGTTTGTACGATCGCTTTTACTATAAATAAAATAAAAATATATAATATAATTATGTACGATGTACACATGGAATGATGCACCAATAAAACATGTGTGGTCATAATTATAATGACACGTGTACACATTCTATTGGTTGTACATAATTATGTACATTAAAATTATGTATATATATTATTATTGTACATTTTATTGCCGGTATAGAGTTGCTCTTCTTATTGTAAATTTTATTAATGGAGAATGGTATTTGTATAATATTTATTGAGAAAACTAGAGTAATCGAAAAAAAAAGATTACTGAATTTTATTAATCAGGCTTTTTGTCAACTTCAGGTAGCTGAAAAAAATCATCACCATTTTTGGAATTCTTCTGTCAAAATCTTTTAGAAATCGGTCTTAAATTTTACTTGTGACACTCATAACACACCGTTTAAGGGGGTTTGGGGCATGCGGTGCCCCCCTCGCCGCAAACTATGCGGTGACACTGAAACCGCATAGTAACCATATTTTCTTTTCTTTTTTTGATTTTTTTTACAATTTAAAAACGATAAAACGTAAAAAAACTTTTTATTTTTAATTTTTTTTTAATTAAAAAACTATTTGTTTTGGTTAAAAAACACAAACAGAATATGGGATTTTCCCTGACAAACCGAATAATGTTCATTATAACAGATAATCGAAACCAAATGAAGATAAGCTACATCAAAACAGAATAATGTTCATTACAACCGATAATCAAAACAAATGAAGATCAGCTACATCAAAATGCAAGATTTTCCCTGAAAACCCGAATAATGTTCATTACAACAGATAATCAAAACCAAATGAAGATCAGCTACATCAAAACAGAATAATGTTCATTACAAAAGATAATCCTGGCAGCAACTTGGATGAAAAAAATTAAACTACAACAAAAATTACAAAAAACAGCTGCAACTACATCCATCAGTTACATATCCTCTTGCCCTTCTTTCCATTTCTTTCATGCCAAGATTTCATTCTACGACTACCACCAGAGTGTGAATCGACTTTCTTCTTTAAACCCTTAACTCTTCCACATTGAGAATCAACCTTATTTTGTTCTTCCGTTGTCACTTCAATAATTAAGCATTCTTGTCTAAGTAGCATACTGTCCACTTTGCCACATAAATCCTTAATAGTGTCGCCAACCAATTGATATGAAGCTTCATTTTTGGATGACTAATATGCTAGTTTTACCATTATTGGACAAAGATTTCTATATCAGGATATTATCACCAATTTGGGATCATTTGTATCTTCTCTAACCGTATTTCCCTTAAACGCACAATCTTTCGCATCTAACCTCCATCGCCCCAATATATATCTACCGAGAATTTCCATAACATTCAATGTCATAAGTACCCTAATTGCATGACAACACAAAATTCCAAAGTTCTTAAATTTTTGACAAGTGCAAAAAATTTCTTAACATTTATTTTCTCTCAATGCCATGCTATCCACCATAACATACTCTTTACTCTCTCCATACAAACAAATCACAGATCTAAATTTTCCTCCTATGTCATTGTGTTGATTCATTACCCTCATCAAATTCATTATTCTCAAACTCACCATCTTCACTAAATCTCTCAAGATCAATATTTTCCAACCAAACATCTTCAGTAAATCCCTCAAGTTCAATATTCTCCATCTGCCTAGAAAGAATGTAAGTAAAAGATTCCTGTCATCAAAACGAGTAAGTTAAATTGAACTATCAAAATACTGCGCTGCAAAGGGATATTCCCATTTCTCAGCAATGCAATGCATATCGTTAATCAAAATCAGTAAGTTAAATGTTTATCAAGTTTCAACAAGAAACAATGCTCCCGTCAAAACCATAGCTTTATAATCATAACAGCGTGAATTAGAGTAGCAAAGTACAAATTTCGCCGAACAGAACTACAAGCAATCAAAAATTTGAACATTGAAAATACCTCGCGTAGAAAGAAAACTGCTGAATCAGGAGCAATCGTTGGTCACTAAATGATTTGAGGGATTAGGTATTCTGATATTCTTGTATTCTGCTACTCCTGTCAAAATCGTTTTTTGTAATTTTCATTGTTTCATTTTGCATTCTGTTTGCATTTTTGTTTGTGTTTTTTAATTAAAAAAAGGAAAAAAATAAAAGAAAATGTGATTACTATGCAGAAAATGAGAAGTAAAAGGAAAAATCATGTGGAGGTACAAAACACTAAGAAAAATAATAATAAGTACGCGTAGGATCAATGTATCTTTTTACTTTCCCAATTTCCTGTTCTCTGCGTATTGACTTGAGAAATCATCTTTGCATGATACACACCAACACAGGTCAATTTTTTCCTGCCAAAAGAATACTTGCGTATTTTGAAAATGCCATCACCCGGACTTCCTAAGTCCAGGATTTTTAAATCCCGCACTTCTAAAAACCGGACGAAATCCCGATCTTTCCAAGACCAGGATTGGGCAAAAAACAGACTACGCGAAGAACCATCATCGTTCTTCAAAAGTTTCAGCCAAGAGCCATGGCAGATTCAAGTACGCAACTCAAGATTCAATCTTTTTGTGACGTTTTTTGTTCCAAGTTAAATTAAAGGTTCAATCTTCCAGTCCCTTTAATCGATTTAGTTCACCCAAAATAAATTTCTCCAACCTGATTAATTCTTCTTCTTCGTTGAATTTCTTTCAAGAAGAACCATCGTCATACCTCCAAAGCTTCAGCAAGAGCAATGGCAGATTCAGGTACACAAGATTCAATCTTTTCCATAGAAATATTACTATACTTCAATGACAGATATTTTTGGAACCAATAATGCTATGCAAACACAAGTGGAGAGAATGCACAACATCCAACAAAGAGAGGCACGCACAAATGTATTCAGGTAGTCAAGGTAGACACCACTCTGCGTTGCATAAACACCGGATATCCACGAGATGAATGCCGAGATAGATACTTAAGCAGGAAACATCAACAAGAAAAAACATATGCAAGTGCCATGAGTTGCATTGTCCACATGCGCAGCTTGAGGGACGAAGTAGCTTCCACAACCGTTGTTGCGGCTTTGGGCTGCTTCTTACTGGAGGAATTTGGTGGACCATTGTCCGATTTGAGGGACTTCCTTAACTTATTATCTGCAAAATTAACCAAGTCATCGATGCAGGTTGCTGTAAAGATATTAATGGCTCCAACCGGCACCTAGAGAAACTCGGAAAGTTTTTGAGCAGCTCGAACCACACCAATGGAAGATGGAAAATTTTTGAGCGAATTAGCCAAGTCATCGATGATTTTTGATGGTTTGAGATTCTGTTGCATCTTCCTTAAATTGGGTTAACGATTTCTCGCCTCTTACCAGCTGATCAATGATATCCAGTGAGCGGTTCCTGGGCTGGAGACTTTGAATGATCCATGGATTGATTAAATTCAAGAAAGAAGAAGAATTGATCAGATTTGAGAAATTTATTTTGGGTGAACTAAATCGATCAAAGGGACCGGAAGATTGAAGTTTTTATTTAACTTGGAACAAAAATTGTCACGAAAAGATTGAATCTTGAGTTGCGTACCTGAATCTGCCATGACTTTTGGCGGAAGCTTTTGAGAAACGATGATGGTTCTTCTCGTCGTCTATTTTTTGCTCAGTCCCCGTCTTGTTAATCATGTGATTAAAAATCTTAATGGCCTACGATGTTGTGAAGTGCGGGATTTAAAAATCCCAGACTTGCGGGGTTCGCACCCGGACTTTGGGTTGTGACATTTTCAAAATACACAAGTATTCTTGTGGCAGACAAAATTGACCCACCAACACGGGTTAAGGGGGTGTATACTGTATAGTGAAAAAAGAATTGTATAGTGTGCAGTGCCTATGTGGCATTGTAGGATTGGTGTGGCATGTGGGTCGATGTTTAACACTTTTGCACGATCCTGCTGACCAGTCAATCCCGTAGTTGCACAGAGCACTGTACACTATAAAGTTCTTTTCTCCCTCTATTCCCCCAAACCCCACCCACACACCTTTCCTTACACGCACAACCGCGAAAAATGGACCTGCTTGGATCCATCCGCCAACAATCCGACGTCTCCTGGTTGCTTGCGAGGGACTTGATATCCTTGGAATCCAAAGAGTCAAACCTCGTATTCTCGCCGTTGTCGCTACACGTCGCCCTGGGTCTGGTTGCGGCAGGGGCAAAGGGCCCCACACGTGACCAGCGATTAGTGTCTCTCAGACCTAATTCTTCCGACGAACTCCAATCTCTGCCAGCGCAGCTCGTGACTCTGTTGTTTGTTGATGGCCGGCCACTTGGTGGGCCCCTATTGTCCATCGCCAACGGCGTCGATCAAACACTCACTTTGAAACTGCTTTTAAACAAGTCATCAAGAACGCTTATAAAGCTGCTTCTAGTAACGTGGATTTTCTGAACACGGTACGTGCTGATTTTCTTGTCTATTTGTGATCGAAGAACATTAGCCATTTTGAAGTCATAACCTTGCGCCATTCAGTAGTGTATGGATGTTTCGGGAAGTTATGAGTTTTTCATTCATACTGAACATCGCTATATCAGTTCTCATATATATACACAACAGTGGCCCATGACCGTGGCCCAATTATTACAGCCCAATACACGAAACGAAGTACAACAATTAAACCAAAAAGAAGCACGGAAAAAAGAAAAAAATAGTGCATCCGTGAGAAAACCAGAACATCCATTCAATCTTCAACCTACTGCATCTTCAACCTGTCCATCCGAAACTTTAGCAGTTTTAACACACACCCCGCAAGATGGAGCGACGGGTGATAAACCCAAGCCCATCTTGGAGAGCAAGTGTTGGAATGAAGCTAGTGGCAAAGCTTTGGTAAACAAGTCCGTAGGCTGATGCGATGAAGGGAGATATTGTAGTTGAATGAATCCCTCTTTGTGGTGATCCCGAATCAGATGACAATCCATCTCAATATGCTTAGTTTGTTCATGAAACACCGAATTAGCAACAAGGTGCATTGCTGCTTGATTGTCGCAATGGACGGGAATAGGGAGTGCCAATGGAACCTTAAGCTCCTACAATAGAAAAGATAACCATTTCAACTCATAGACTGTGCTTGCTAGACTGCGATACTCAGCTTCGATAGAGGATCGCGAGACCACAGACTGCTTCTTCGTTTTTCAGGAAACCGTGGCACTACCCAACTGAATGAGGAATCCTGTGAGAGAACGTCTGGAGTCTGGACATGCTCCCCAATCTGAATCCGAGAAAGCTGCCAACTTTAGTTCATTTGAGTGAGGAAGAAACAGTTCTAATCCAGGACAACCCTTGAGGTACTTCAAAACATGTAATGCTGTAACCCAGTGAGCTTCATGAGGGGAATTCATAAATTGGCTCAATTATTGAGTTGCGTGGCTGATATCGGGTCTGGTGAAGTTCAAATATAGCAATCGCCCTACCAAGCTGCGATATCTGGTCGGATCAGGCAACAGGGGTGATGCATCATGAGTTGTTAGTTTGGTAGCAGGTGGTAATGGTGTAAAAGTAGGCTTCACATTCTCAAGACCGACATCATTGATCATATCCAGAATATACCTTCTTTGCGTGACGTAAAGACCCTGCGGAGAAGATAATAATTCAACCCCCAAATAATAGGAAGCGTCACCCAAGTCCTTGATGCTAAATTTCTCGTCCAGGAAGGCTTTAACTCGTTCTGCTTCTATGATGGAGTCACCAGTCAACAACACATCATCAACATAAACCAGAAGCACCAAAAAATAATCCTTTCCCTCAAGAATAAATAGGCAATGATCGTAGCTAGATTGTTTAAAATCATAGCGGAGGAGGTTGCTTGTAAGCTCTTTATTCAACTGCCTAGAAGACTGCTTTAATCCATAGATTGATCGTTTTAAGAGACATACTTGATCTGGTGAGTTGGTGCAGTATCCGGGAGGTGGATCCATATATATTTCTTCATCCAGATGCCCGTGCAAGAACGCATTGTTGATGTCCAATTGCAGGATTTGCCACTTTCTCTGCACTGCAACGGTGAGTAGAATCCGAACGGTAGTGTGCTTTGCGACTGGAGAAAAATTGTCATGATAGTGTACTCCTTCTATTTGGCTATACCCCTTTGAAACCAGTCGGGCCTTATAACGCGCAATGCTTCCATCTGGATTGCATTTGGTTCTATAAATCCATTTACAACCCACTGTCCGTTTTCCTGGCGGTAGAGATGTCAATTGCCAGGTTTGGTTCAATTCAAGAGCCTTTAGTTCATTTTGCATTGCTTCGATCCAGTGCGGATGGTCCTTAGCTTCAAAATATGACCTTGGATCCTCTGGCATGGAATCAGATAAGAAGCACGATATCACTGAGGAGAGATTGGCCATGTAAAAATTTGAATGCCATTTGGGACTGGTTTGAAATCTGGTACTTTGTCTTGGAATAGCTTGTACTTCGGCTAGTGCATTAGTGAGATTATGATCATGACCGTGCAAGGAATTTGGCCCTTCTGTTACCTGCTCATCAAAAGAAGGAGATATGGTGCCCACATCAGTATTGCAGTTTTTTTGCGAAATGCCCTCAACCAAAACATCATCCCCATAACTAGGCTTATGGCTGGATTGAAGAGGAATAAAAGTTCTGATACTTTCCGTGCCAACTGAGACTGGGGGTGCTTGAATCTGTCTGGCAGGATCAAGAGCATCTGCAGCAGGCATCCTCCCTAAGCTTGAATCTCTAAAAGGGAAGATATCTTCGTAGAAAGTTACATCTCGTGATATCACAACTTTTTGCTTCTCAAGATCATATATTTTCTAACCTTTGCTTGTCCCCGAATACCCGACAAAAACAGCCTTGAATGATCGTGAATCTAGCTTGTTTTGATTTGGAGTTGTTACCTTGCAATAACAAAGACATCTGAATACTTTCATCATGCTTAAATTCACTGATTTCCCAAATAGCATCTCGTGAGGGCTTTTCCATCCTAGCAGAGCAGATGGTAATCTATTGATAATATATGCCGCAGTGAGAACAACCTCCCCCAGAACTTCTTTGGCAGATTGGCATGAAACAGCATAGCTCGGGTTACTTCCAATATATGCCTATGCTTCCTCTCCACGATGCCATTTTGTTGTGGTGTGTAAGGAAGGCTTTTCTGATGAATAATGCCTCTTTGGGAGAACAGTGAGGCACAAAAACCGTTGTCAAATTCCGATCCATTGTCCATTCTTATGATCTTGACCGCCTTCCCAAACTGGTTGTCTATTAAGTATAGGAAGTGACTAATTGTTTCCCCAACTTGACTCTTCGTTTTGAGTAAATAAGGTCAAGTCACCTTGCTAAAATCATCCACTATCGTCAGAAAATATGTGGCTCCGTTCAATGCAGGAACCGAATAAGGACCCCATATGTCCATATGTATCAGCTCAAATGCTGTCTCTGTGCATTTAACGTGATTAGGAAAAGGGGTGCAAATGTACTTTGACTTATGACATGCCTCACATAATCTGGCAGCTTCAGAATTACCATAAAAAATAGACAACCGTTTAATTACATTAGAAGAGCCATGCCCCAAACGTTCATGCCATCGGGAATGAGCAGTATTAGTAGACAAAAATCCAGATACAAAATCAGTAGCTGTATTACAAAAGTTGGACTTCAATCTGGAGGCCTCATACTTCATCGAGGTTCTTCCTTGAGGCTCCTGCAAGGCATCCTTGCACGTTAAAATAGAGAAGCTGGAGCTGTTCAAAACATAGAGTCCAAGAACTGCTTTCCCTATGGCTATGATTTCATGAGTCTTGAGGTCCTGCAGGATGCAATATGTTGGAAAGAAAGTAAAATACATGTGTGAATAAACCAGCAGACTCGAAACTGATAAAAGGTTAAATTTAAAAGTAGGAATATAAAGCACATTATCCAGTGTGAGTTTGGAATTAAAGAACTTCTTCCCAAAGCTTTCAACATGAGCCATGTCCCCATTCGCCTGCCTGACCCTCAAGGTGTTTCTTGCAGATCTTATATCATGTAATTGCCTCAAATCATTGGTCATATGACAGGATGCGCCCGTATCAATTATCCAATTGTTTGACCTGAGCACATGAGAGCCTGCTAATGCACGAAAAAAGAATAATGTACTTGTATATTCCAGATCATCTGGAGCTGGGGTAGAACTTGGATTGGCTGATTTAAGTGCTCGACTTACCTCTTGTCTCACCAGTTCTGCCACAGCGTGATGATAAGGTTCATCCTCAACAGTATTTGGCATGACAGCATGAGCATAATAATTTGGGACCTTTCTGCCTTTCCCTTTCAACTTGAAGCAATTCTTGACAGAATGACCCTTCATGTTGCAGTGATCACAAGTCTGCAACTTGTAGCACTCTTGAATGGTGTGACCCGGTATGTGGCAGTGGTC
>JAOYMZ010084964.1:0-11197 GCA_025802335.1 Pinguicula primuliflora
TTATCTCCAGTTGTTACCAAACAGGATTTCTGAGGATTACTAAAGGACTCCCTTAGTTATCCTACAGTTTTCCAAAATCATGTTTATTTTGCCCTGGCTACCAAACCCAGTCTTACAGTTCAGTAGGGTAGCATGCTTAGCCTTCATCACATCACTTATATTTACTGAAAAGAGGCGAATTTTCTTGAAATTTACTATCAATCCAAGATGAGCTCAAATGTAATTTGTATCCTCTTTATGGCCAACATATCATTGGTAATTCCATTCCCAAAAATAATAGTATCATCCACAAATTGCTGATGTGTTACCTAGACATTACCTTCAAATACTTTATATCCTTGCAGTTGCCCTTGTATTACTGCTTTAGTTAGTAGCTCGTGCATCCTTTCTGCAACTAGTGCAAACAATAGCAGTGACAAGGAGTGTCCTTGACGCAATCCTTTTTACATTTTGAACTCACCACAAGTACTCCTGTTAATATCAATAGACATGTGCTCAGACTCCACGCATGCCTTAATCTATCCGAGACACTGAATGTTGAATCCCATGCCGCCTTGAGGGTCCACAAATACTCCCAACTTACACTGTCAAACGCTTTTTAAAACTTCAACAATAAGCACTTCTTTTTCTTTGTTTTAGCCTCATGTAGGACTTCGTTAGCAAGATATTTCTGCACGGATCCTGTATGACTATGAGAAATAACATGGGATAGGACAGAGCTTAATCTCGTAGCAGAAACTTTGATGAGTTTCTCGTATATAGCCCCCACCATTGATAAAGGACGGAAATCACCTATATGTTTAGGAGCAAAGGTCTTAGGAGCCAAAGAAACTTTAGTTCCATTGAGGTCTTTAACCATCTTATATTCCTGCCAAAAATCCTCAAAGAATGCCATGATGTCTGGCTTTATTAATGGCCTAAAATGTTTCAGAAATTTAAAATTCATTCCGTCTAGTCCAGGACTTTTTGTGCTACCACAGTCTCTGATTGATTTCCAGATTTCCACTTCTGTAAATGGGGCTGTTAAGGTAAATTATGCTCTTCAGATACTTGCCTGCTAATGCTCTAGTTTACTACTATCTTTTGGAGTGCCTTTAATCAGGATCCAAGTTGGACGCACAAGTTTACCTTCTATGATCTTCCCAGGCCTCAGATTATTTGCACGTAACAGTCGTGATGTGTCAGAATCTTGTAGCAGTTTAGCTTGGTCCTTCTCTGTAGTGAGTCGTATTAGGATTTCTCCTCCTTCTAGTCAGACAACACTACCCCCCATGTAACCCTGTTGTTCCAAGACATTATTCATAGTCTCAATTGTTTCCTCTACTGCATTACCTTTGTCAGTGTCACTTACATTTCTCGAAAATTAGCAAAAAAGTTCTCTTCTTAGCAAGTATTTCACTAGTAGATCCAGCTAGATTCAAAAATAAAAATAGAATCCCCAATTCGCATACCATTTGTCTTAAGCACCACATAATTGATACCAGTGTTTTTCGTAAATCTAACGAAGTCATAGTGCTTATCTTTGTATTCCATCCGAGGGAGGGCATGTACATCAGTTACTTCGTCATGGTTACTAAAGAAAGACCTCATCTCCGAGACTGTCCATGCCGGGGGGAAGTTTGAAAAATACATGGAGACTGACTTCGCTCTGAGCTTCTCAATGTACGTTAGGACTGCTATTTGCTTGAGTAAGTTATGATTTTAGTAGATTGATTGCGGGATATTTTCATCTTAAGAGAAACACAACATCATTGAGGTGATGGTTTGCACCATTAGGTATCAAAAAGTTCGAGAAGTACACCTACGAACAGTGGCAGATTTAGGATTTTTCGCAGGGGGTCACGATCCCTAAAATTTCTATTATATTATTTGTATTATTATTTAACTAATATAAATAAAAAATAATACACAAAATAATTACAATTAAATTTACAATTGTTCTATATGATGACTCATAGTCTGACAGTACTGCGTAATAATATTAAGCTAAGTTGCCCAAAAATATCACTCTCAATAAAAGTCACTAAATAAACAGTTAACCAACTAACAGTCCAGTCATTCTATTTCATAGTTGCTAACGGCAACAACAACTCTTGAGGGTTGCTGTTAAGAGTTGTTGTTGAACAGCATCACGCGAGTTATTGTTGAACATCAACAAACAACAAATTTCGAGAGTCGCCACTGTGACACAAAAAATATTTATGTCTACTATTCGATGTCAACAAAATAATTCAATGCACAACAAACCCCCCATATTTTGGGATCTATCACACCCAATCAAACAAAAAAAAGTTAAAACTATCACATTCATGAGCCATGAGTTAGGTGACTATATGGATACATAGATATTCAACTTTCAAATAACATCTCAATTAAATTGAAGGCATTATTAAACAACAAAATATATCACAAATTATGTATGACGATAGATGCTATATGCGAAAATCATAGAGAAACAAGTGATCATAATTTCTATGAATGCTCGAAAGTCAAGGATCTGTGGAATTACCTGCTGCAATGCCTCAACGTCACAACAGAATCTGCAAGAGGACCAACTGAAGATGAGTTCCAGGCAGTAAAATCGGCCGGAATCAATGCAAAAAGCTGGGCTATGATATGGTCGGCGCTGATATGGCAAATATGGAAGGTAAGAAATGAGAAACAATTCAAAGGATTGGAATGGAAGATTGAAGATACCATATACACCATCACGTTTCAATTGTAGTTTTGGTACAAGTTGAAAACCAAGAAGAAGAATGCTCTCTTTATTTCTTTTGAATTGTGGTTACAGGGCTCTGTTCCAATTCTCATGGGCCTTTGAGTCCAGCAAATGAGATGGGTGGGCCATTATAAATATGTAAATTAAATCCTATCTATATATATGTACTTCAATTTTTAAAAATAAACAAAAAATAAATTATGTATGACGATTGATGCAAGAGAAAATACAAAAAAAAAAATTTGGGGTCAAATCCGACGGTACAGACTTACGTATTAATGTAAAAAAAAGACTATTAACAATCCTGAAATGTTCATACAACACTAACCCCTAGAGTTCAAGAAAATCCACAAGTAATAATTATTATTACAAGATAATAGAGTTTGTGCTTAAGAAAATAAAAAGTTGAAGAAGTTCCTTTGTTGCTGGGTAAAACCTGCAAAGGCAATTCTCAGTGTAATATGAATTGTAATGAGCAAACAACCAGTTATGGGAAGTGCTGATATGGTTCTTCCTTCTAGGAGCACACGGTTGCCGCAACATCTGGACTTTAGTGAAAACCACCATTGTAATCTAGTACTTTTTCCAGCTTTATACATGCATGTTGAAGCCTTAATCTTGGGCGGCTAGGACTGTAATACTGGAGGGCAGTGTGTGTAGATTTGGAAAGAAGGCCTCCCCGAGCGTCGAACTCAGCTCTGCTAGAGCTCTTGCTACAGCATTTTCCTCTTTGGAGCAGCAAGTGATGAGTCTCCCTTTGTCGCTGTCAAGCACCTGCTTGATTCGCCGTAACTCGAGTCTGTATCTCCAGG
Source organism: Pinguicula primuliflora (assembly GCA_025802335.1). Taxonomy (NCBI): domain Eukaryota; kingdom Viridiplantae; phylum Streptophyta; class Magnoliopsida; order Lamiales; family Lentibulariaceae; genus Pinguicula; species Pinguicula primuliflora. The sequence continues at coordinate 3,532 of JAOYMZ010084964.1, forward strand.
GACCTTTCGCAGGATCTGCAAGACCAGATTTGAAGGAGACATTGCATGTTTCTATATCTAAAGGTATACCAGAAGTGTTCTTTTGTAGTCCTTGAAGTATAGAGTGCAATTCAGCTTTTATTGACGTTAAGGAGATGAGACCACAATACGCGAAGAATGTAGTCACTTCAGAATTTCGTGCTACAAAAAACACTTCAGGTATACCTTTAGATATAAAAACATGCAATTTCTCCCTCAAACAATACAGACTCAATTTCAAAGAGAAAATACAAGAGACAATCATGCAGACGCAGTTGTATAGAAATATTTCAACTTCGATGAAAAATGTTTCTATTAATATATTTTCTTTAAAACATAATATTTTTTATTAATTAAAATAAAATATATTTTATTAATTAAAATACAATATTTTTTAAATTTGTTTTTGGATTCGCCACGACCGTGGTAGGTAACCGGTCACCTATCTCCTCAATCCCGGGTAGGCGGCATCGTCCATTAAGTAAAAAAAATTCCTAAGTCGATTTTTAATAAAAGTTACACTAATGTAATTTTTTTAATCCAATGAATAAAATTATTGACAGGAGATTAGGGATGTTGAACTAGCAACCACATGCCACATGCATAGCCATCAATTCTGCTCCTATGCCGAGTTCTTACCATGTGACCTGGACTGGACTGGAGTATTACGAGAGCCGGACACTTGGGCTATGCGGTTGCCGTTATTACAGTTGGGGCCTCCCGTAGTTATCATGTGACCTGTATCGGGACTGTGGACCAACCACAAAGGAATCTACAATTCATTAGAAATATTTTTTTTATCATCACTTTCACCAGATCCAAAGGTTCACATCGTACACTGTACTGCAGTGCAGTCGCCAGTCTGTACTGATTCTTGTAGACCTGAAACGCCCAAGATGATCGGAGGTTCGATGAATGATGGAATCATGGTAGTAGAACATCCAACGAGAGACCATCACAAGTTTCGGTAATACCAGTTCCAGAATCATCATTCGAGTTGATTTCGTAACTGATAATAAATTTTAGTTTCGGTGCTTCCCCGGTAATAATGAGTAAAATATAATTAATATAGGTTTTGAGTGCAAACATTTTCGATCACCAAAATTAATATTTAGAACAGATTGATATGAGAATTTCGAAATGGGTCTTACACTTTATTTTCGATGATGAAAATGCACAAGAAGATATTTTCGGTAAGGGATGACCGATTTTTTTCGGGTAACCTTAGCATGTTTCTATTATTAAGAAAAGAATCATTTTCCCCAAAATATACCTCAGCTCATGAGTATGATGCTCTAGTTGAGTTCCAAATTCCTCCCAAAAGAAGTGCCAAATTTAGGTTAATATGGTTAAAGGGTTGTCCCCACCTTAAAGTACGCGAGACTATTTATTTATTTTTTTTGACTATTTATTAACTTAGTTAGGAAATATCTTTTTTTTTAGTTAGGAAAAATCTTAGAGATTGTAAATGTATTATTCTTTTTTTAATAACGTGTGAAATCCGAGGTAGTTAAATCCAACGCACTATCTTTTTTTTTGGTTAAGCAAAAATTGTATTAAAAACACCTAAGAATTTTTACATTCGTACAGCTTGCTTCCTCAAGGCTCAAAAATTTTATACACAGCCTCTGAGGCAAGTAATAGGAACACGTTGCCATTCCCCTATACCATACGTAAAGGATGAGTTCTTTGCTCCTGCCCTTAGCCATTGCCAAGTCGTAATCTGCACTCTTTGTAGAACCATGGTGGAATTTAAGTCCATCGAGCAGAATTGATTCCTATTCCTGGCCAGCCACAAGTTCCATGATGTAGATAACCAGAACATCACCCAAACTTCCTGCCTGATATGCACCGGTTTATGCTCAATGATGTGTGGCAAGTTTGCCACTCCATCTCCTACATTTCCAATCCATTACCACACACCAGACCATACTTCACGTACCAAAGAGCACGACATAAACAAGTGGTCTTCAATTTCTAATTTGTCTAGACAGACAACACAACTAGCATCCAGCGACTCATGCAAAATGCCCCTCCGTTTCAAGTTCATCATAGTTGGTAATCGTTCGAGCAATAGCCTCCAGCCAAAGATAGAAACTTTTCGAGGAACGAACCTGCTCCATACTAACTGCAGGGTGTCTAACATCTCTGGCTCAAATTGGGGCAACATCTGTTCTTGTATGTATTATGTAGCAATCTTTGTTTCATATCCTCCAGTGGTGCTAGTTCCATATCTCCATTCATTAGCCATGTGTTCCTGCAAAACAATGTGAGAGATATAATCGTTTAGCCCATCCAACTCCTCCTTCTCCCAGTCGAATAGAGGCCTCCTCCACTCCCACTTCCACTCCCAAAAACCACTCACCCATCTCCCATGCTTAGCTATCGTTTTCTCCCTCAGCTTATCCAAGTTCATCAGCCTAGTATAATCCCTCTTTAGTGGCCTTCCTTCTATCCAAGCATCATCCCAGAAAAGTACTCTCTCCCCATTCACCACCTTAAGATTCATTACCTCCCCAAACCACTCCTCCCCAGCTATATTCCGCAACGTTTGCCACCATCGTGACTCCTTCCCCGTTCCCCCTCTGCCTCTTCTCCCACCTCCCTCACTCCCCTCAAATTGAAGTGCCCGACATCTACCAACATACAAACCCTCCACTTCACTATACCTAGAGTAGATTAACTGTTTCCACAACTCCTCCTTTGGATCTAGAAGCCTCCCTGCCCATTTACCCAATGCACTACCTTAATAGCCTGCAAATCACAGTAGTGAGGTAAACCATACTTGACAAGTCATATGTGACAGACTCATGTCGCTGAGGTGGTTTGAAGCCAGACCTTTAGATGTAATTGTCACTCTCATGACCATTAGACCACAACCTCTTTGACAGTTGTGTTATTATATTATAATAAATGGTTTATATAAATTCTGATTACAAGTCTTGGTACTATAGTAAGAATCAATCATGAATAATTAAAATTGATCATAAATTCTGATTGAACCCTGTCCTATCATAAATTTGATTCTTATTCTAATTAACTCTAGTTCATATTCTCATTCTCCCCTCAAGTTTTGACATTGAATCTCCCTTACCTAACTTAATCAGGGAATGATCATGCAAAGGGTAAAGCTAGCCTAATCGAAAACTTGAGTTGTAACTACTTTTGTATGTGTTTTAAAGTTGTCCTAAGAAGCTTTGAGATGTTATCTAGGTTAAAAATCAATTTTGGGAAAAACAGTCTGATTGGGATGAACCTATCAGAATTTATTACTGGAGAGATGAGTGTGTATCTTAATTGTGGAGTAGGGAAGGTACCTTTCATATAATTGGAGGTTACCAGTGGGAGTCAATCCAAGAAGAAGTTCAACATGGCTTCCAATGATCGAAAAAGTTACTAACAAATTATAAAAGTGGGAGAATAGGTTGTTTTCGGTTAGAGGGAGAGTTGTTCTCATTAACTTAGTACTATCTTCTCTTCCATTCTACTATCTATCCTACCTGACTGTCTTAAACCTACTAGAAAAAATATTTAGGAACTTCTTTTGGGGTGAGACTCAAGACAAAAAGAAAATACATTGGCTTTCCTGGAAAACATATGTTTGCCCAAAGACAAAGGGAGTTTGGGATTCAAAATTTAAATGCTTTTAACAAATCTTTGCCTGGAAAATGGGAAGCACGTATTTTATTGCAGGAAAATGGCTTCTGGATTGACATCTTGCGGTCTAAATATGCTCAAGATGTAAGACTGTAAATTGGAAGAACAAAGGAACTCAAAGTGCTGACCTCAACGCAGACAAGGCAAAGGGGCAAAAAAAGATGTCCTAGATCACAAACTTTTTGGTAGAAAGACTTACAGCAAATACTTGCGGAGGAATCGTTCAACAATCAATGGGACATTAAAACGGGAAATGGATCTAAGATCCATTTCTCGCTGGATACATGAACAGGAAATCAGAGCTTGTAACAATTATTTCCAAGGCTGTACACGAAAACGAGAACCAAGAATTTCTCTGTGGCTCAACATGAATCTTGGGAGGGCAATACCTGAAGTTACAAATGGGATTGGAAGCGAGACTTAGACTCACTCGAGGAGGAGGATTTTCAAGATATTACTATCCTATTATCTACTGTCTTGCAACATGAAACACTAGAAGATCACTGGGCTCTAAGATCCGGACACAAAGGCACATACAGAGTAAAGGATGCCTACAAATCTATAATGGATCAGCGATTGGAATTAAATCAGGTATCAAATATGCATGATTTAGCCGCTGTATAGAATACATACCAGCCAAGATCTCCATCCACATCTGGCGAATGAAACAAAATCGATTACCCAGAAGAGTAATGAAAACAGGCATATAATCCCAGATCAACAATCAGCTATGTGCCTTTTTGCAACAATCAGGAGGAAACGAGTGAGCATATATTCTTTGAATGCCCAAAAGTGATAGAGTTGTGGAATCGCTTACTAGCATGGCTCAATTTACCGAATCCAGTTTGAAGGGGTCGAATGAAAATCAATTCATGGATCAGAAACCGGAAGGATCATCCAAACACCCGTGAGTCGCTACGGAAACAATCTCTCCATCCTGTTGAGGGGTGGGAGTATGATTGTGTACATCTTACCCTCCCCAGACCCTGCCTAAGGGCGAGATTTACTGGGTATGTTTGGTTTGGTTTGGTTTGGTTTTAACAGCAATCCATGTCTGGAAATTGGATCATTGAAGAGCAATCCTTACAATTCAGTTTCAAGTATGGTTTTGGTACAAATTGAAGACCAAAAAGAAGAACACGCCTTTCGTTCCTGTCAAAATGTGGTTGAATGATCCAATTAGCGTCATGCAGGAATGACTCCATTTCCGGCGAGAAGAGGTTCTGAATTTTCACGAATAGACTACGGTAGAAATCAGAAAAAGCGATGAAAGATAAACGTAAACGGAGAAAATATGTACATTTGTAAAGTTTTACATATATATAAATATTTCAATTAAAAAAAAAGCACTTTTGTATGCATGTCAACATATTACTCCATTGATCGGATGAAGGGTATAGGTCCAAGTCTCTTGACTCGTACTTAAGTATCTAACAATCTCCACATTTTTGTGTCGTCACGTTACACCATTGGAAGAAAATTTCGCTCACACGTGCAACCGTACATACGAGACCTGAGCATTGTTAAAAACTTAAATTTGTCTTACAATATTTTCGAAATTTGTTAAAAACTTAAATTCTATAACTAGTTCTTTCTTTTAAAAAAATCCCATTTTCGTTTTGTCTTCCCCCATGTCCCAAGGTCGAGTTTTTTGTTAAATAAAGGAAAAAGTATCGGAGAAGTGAAACAATTGTGTTGCAGTGATAAGTGATCGCAGCATGAGCCGCGTGTTCTTATTTCTATACATAAACTCCCAATCCACTCTTTAGTTTACTATCTGTTATTTCCTCAATTTGTTTGCTAATATGCATATATATTACTTGTATAAATATCTTCGCACCCATCACTTGGGATGCTACACCTACACGCATACTATCCTCTTCCTCAAGTCCTTCATTCAGTTTCTCTCTCTTGAATGTGAGTTCTTCAAGTCATTTCCAGCATTACAAGTCCATAACACAAGATGATGTGCTTTTAACGAATCAACGAAGCTCGGATGGATGAGTTGTCGCTTAACTGGTATAGTTCGTCTCTTGTATCCTACTGCATTGCCAATAAAATTATGATATGTAACACGATTTGTGCACACAAGCCATGTGAGGGGATGCCATAGGATGACATTCGGCCACAGGATTTTCAACCCAGTCGGTTCAGGATGTCATCCAATGACATCCTGAAGCATGGCTTGGTGTACATAAAATATGCACACCGAGACATGTGATATATCAGAATCCATTTCATTTGGACTGAAGATCGAGATGAAGTATCTCAACCATGTACAACTTCGATAGCGTCATATTGAATGTCAATCTGATACAATGAATGTTCTATCGAATGTGCAGTTCAACTGATGAGTTGAATATCTTTCAATGTACAGGTTTAGGATTCGATATCTTTAACTATAAAAAATAAATTAGGTATATGGATGAACCAACACTTTCTTCCTTTTTCTTTCTTTTTCTGTTTTTTTTTTCAATATTTTTTTCTTTGTAATAATTTCTATAGAGACGTTACTACCTATAACATGTGCAGCTTGTTTCTTGATATTTATTTTTGTGTTTGGTTATGTAGGGACAAAGGCTTAAAATTGTCCAAATATGTCTCCTTACTTTCCACTAGGATTTAGGTTTGGCTGTTATGGACGAGACTTCACCTGTCTTTCATCACCTAATATAGCGAAGTCAGATCGCACACTTAAATTTCATGAATAAAAAATATGCACTTTTGCATGCCTCCACTAAGTACCTAACGGTACGAAGTAAATCTTGTCATGGAATTTCACATTGAAAGACAATAGCATCACACTATTAGACAATAATTTAATTTGTTTAGATTTGGATCACGTGTGTAATAATAATTCAACTTATAAGAAAAATATGTATTATCCTTAAATTAAACACGTCCTTTAGTTTTGGATGGAGTTACGCGTTAATAGAAAAATAGCTACTAACGAGCCGTAATGTTCGCACAAGATGTTAAAGATATAAAGGGACAATTGTCCCATACCGGTTAGGAGAACTTAGATTTACTAGCATAAATAGGAATTGTGGGGAGAACCTATCACATTGGGCCTAAGGTTTTAATGGTGACACCCACATTCCTACAAACTTAACACCCACACGCACACCTACATATACGAGACCCAGTTGTCCCTGGGCTCGATTTATTCAAAGTCCGTTGACCCGAGTGTGATGGGCCGGGCGGCCGTTGACTCGTGTTTAGAGCCGGCCCAGTTTATATAAAATTTATCATGGTATCAGAGCCAATAATGGTCTAACGACCGAATGGCATGTGTACGCTTCCGTTGTTCTTCGGTGTGGCGTTCAAGTCCGATAGGATTTGCCTAGTCGGACTTGAGGGAGAGTGTTAAAGAGTTCTTGTCCCACATCGAAAGTGTAAGTGTGAGATAAGTAGTTTAAATAAGAATTGTGGGGAGAACCTATTACTTTGGGTCTAAGGTTTTAATGGTGACACCCACATTCCTACCAACTTAACCTCCACACGCACACTTGCATACACAAGACCCAGTTGTCGCTGGGCTCGATTTATTCAAAATTTGTTAACCCGAGTGTGATGGGCCGGGCGACCGTTGACTCGAGTTTAGAGCCGACCTAGTTTATATAAAATTTATAAGTGTGTGGTGGATCTTTGCAATTCTGAGTTATGTCTGAAATGTTGCTTCTCTTTCTGGATGGAATATGTTTGAACTGAACTGTGTGTGCTTCTCTTTCTGGATGGAATATGTCTGAATTGTGTTTGCTATTTATGAACTGTTGATTGGGCATGAGAAATATTTTTTAGTCTTTGGTGGATCACAGATCCAGGCGTAATGGACTATTGCTAATTCAGATTTTATATTGATGTTGCATTTCTTGACGTCTGATCGGGTTTCAAAGTGTGGTGATGGATTTGCATGGTCTAAGTTGGATTGAGTTTCATTTTTCTTTTTCTGTGCATAAAGCTTCTAGAATGGATTGATTTTGTGGGATGA
>JAOYMZ010084975.1:0-11196 GCA_025802335.1 Pinguicula primuliflora
ACGTTTTGGCTATTGGAAAGGAATTCTTGGGGCTGTACATGTTCCACCCTTCCTGGAAGCAGCAGAATCCAGGATCACCCCTTTTGTTCCGTGAAGGACATGTAACCCAAGATGTTTTTGCTAATGGATCTATGTTATTAAGTAATTTTGTAACATCATGCAGGTGGCATGAAAAACTGGGTCATACCCCGACCCGTGTATCATCTATTTTGGGTTTAAATGAATCAAGATCCTTTGTTTCCTGTGATGCGTGTCACAAGGCTAAGCAGGCATGAATTCCTTTTTCGGTTCATTATTCCAAAACTAATCGATGTTTTGAGCTTATTCATGCAGATATATGGGGTCCTTTTGCCCAGCATTCACTGTCAGGTGCAGTTTTTTTCTTGACGATAGTAGATGACTACAGTCGTGGGACCTGGATATATTTGATGAAAAACAAATCAGAGACAGTCCCTTTGTTGTCACAGTTTTTTGCTATGGCAAAAACTCAGTTTAATGCAAGGTTCAGCATTCTAAGGAGTGACAATGGCAGTGAGTTTACTAGTCATGCGTGTCAAAATTTGTTATCATCTATGGGGGTTTTACATCAGAGGAGTGTGCTGTATACACCTCAACAGAATGGATTGGTGGAATGCAAACACCGTCATATACTTGAAGTTGCTAGAGCTATACTGTTCCGGGCCTCCCTACCAATTAAATTCTGGGGAGAGGCTGCGTTGACGGCAGGTTATATCATCAATAGATTACCATCGTCAGTGTTGTAGTGGATGAGTCCACATGAAATACTTTACAATCGAAAATCAGAGATTGAGCATATGCGTGTATTTGGCTATCTCTGTTATGCATCTGATCTATCACCAGGGAGGCACAAGTTCTCACCGTGAGGCATAAAGTGCGTATTTCTTGGATATGCACATGGAAGCAAAGGATATAAGGTGTTTGACCTAACAGAGAACATATTACTTATCTCTAGAGATGTGATTTTTCATGAAACAGTATTTCCATTTCAGAAGGAGTTTCATACAACCGCTCGCTCGGATGGCACTCTTGCAGCGTCAAGAGATCCTGAAATTTTGTCACCATTGCCTATTGTTCCAGATAGTGGTCATCATATACCTAGCCACCAACCCAAGGAGTGTGTCAGTGAACAACATATGACAATTGTGTCTTCATCCAGTCAGGACCAACAGTTAACTAACGCTGGTGAGCATCATCCTCAGAGTTCGGATATACATCAGTTTGATATTATTACAAACCGCACAGTTCTAGAGACCAGAGAAGTATTAGTTAGGAAAAGTACTGAGCCACAAAGCCACCAGTTTGGCATAAAGATTATGTGTTAGCTTTTACACATAATCTTTATGCGCCCATAATCTTTACATATGGCTCTAGTACTGATGTAAAAGCTAACACATAATCTTGTAGGCATAGTTAGGCTTTCTTTTACGTGTTATGAGAACAAGATTATGTGTTAGCTTTTACATCAGTACTAGAGCCATATGTTGATGAAAAGTACTAGAGCCAAGTGGAGATGTTCTGGCAGTGAGAAGGAACCTTGTAGGCATAGTTAGGCTTTCTTTGAATCAGTGCATTTAGATTCCTTGAGATAACGGGTCTCTTTAACGAACACCCCTTATAGGATCGAAGAATTCCTTTATCTGGCCATTCAATAATATAAAAAAACATACAGAGGAAATAATTCGTGATACCATGTCTATAAAAAATTCGTAGAAACCAAAAGCCCTAAGACTTGAATCAAAACTGCCATGAAATCCTGCCAAAAGCCTTTTCCATGTCTAGATTAACAGTCACATTACAGCCTTGTTGTTTTTTGCCCAGAAATGCAACATTTCTTGGGCTAGCAGTGTATTGTCATAGATAACTTTACCTTTAACAAAACCGCTTTGATTTGGAGAGATAATGTATGGCGGAATTCTAGATAATCTAGCTGCCAAAATTTTTGCGATTATCTTGCCTAGAAATGAACACAAACTAATCGGTCTAAACTCAGAACATTCAGTTGGTGTATCCACTAGAGGAATTACACAAATTAAAGTGCTTGTGATAGAATTAGGGAGCTCTCCCCTGCAAAGAAATAGCGAATGAGTCTCACTCGATCTGATTGGATAACCTCCCAATAGGATGTAAAGAATACCCCGGAAAAGTCATCAGGGCCCGGGGCACTTTCTCCATCTATGAAGAAGACTGTCCTTTTAATTTCATCTAGTTCATGCCATTTGTTTAATAGATCATTTTGTGAGTTTGTTATTAATTTGGGGATATATTGAAGGGGGTCTGGATAAATTTGAATAGATTCTGCTTCAAGTTGTTTCTGAAAATGTTGCTGAAAAAAGTCTCGAAGAGCTACTTTGCTCACAATTGTTCCATCATTCCCTTTTAAGATATAAGCTCCTGATTTAAACCTACCGATTTTAATAATTTAATGAAAGAATGATGTATTTCTATCCCCTAGTTTTATCCATTTGATTCGGAATTTTCGCTTCCAAAGTGATTCCTCAGCTATTAGATTTCTTTTCAGATCTGCTTTTGCCTGCTGCCAGTTTGCTCTATCTGTTTCTAGTCCTGAAAATTCATATATAGATTCAAGTCTAAGTTGTTCCTCTTCTGCTTTTTGGATGTTTGTAAATATATTTCCATAGGATTCTCTATTCCATTTGCTCACAACCTATTTTAGTCTTTTCAGTTTTAAAGTAAATAGCATTGCTGGATTAGGAGCAAAAATAAGTTCTGACCATGAGTTGGAGACTAGATTCAAGAATTCCGGGTGCTTAGTCCAGAATTCTTGAAACTGGAATCTACTAGGAGGTTTTGTATCAGTTCCTAATGTAGAAGTTGGAGGCCCAGAGTGATGTAAATATTGGAGGCCTAGTTAAATGGCCCAATTTGATAGATTCAATTAGAACACTCTAGACGTTCGACATATTATTTGTACATGTGTATACAAGTGTTTGAAATGAGAAGGATAGAACGATTAAGGGTTTTCTCACGGTTCCATCTTCTTGCTCATTTGATACTTGCGTTGTTCTTGTTGTGGCTTGTTTCGTGATCTTGATCTATTGCCAGGTCTATTACTTGGTTTCTCATTCTGTTTACTCACATATTGTTGTTTCGCTAGATGGTATCGGAGCAATAGGCGATAATCCTATTATAACTCAAAGAATCAAAATCTTCCGCTGCATTTGCTGTTTATATACATGCTGATCTATACTCAAATGGGTGACAAGGTCGAGAAACTTGAGAAAGGAGACATCTTTGCTTTTAACCCTAACCCTGGGGCAACAGTAAAAGGGCTGCAACTTGGAGACTCGGACCAACCAGGTATGAAACTGGTTACAGTGCTGTTAAATACGAAGAACTATCATTCATGGAGTAGGGCCGTAAGGATGGCTCTTGGAGCAAAACGTAAGCTGCAGTTGATAGATCTAGATTTCAAACCACCGTCAGATGAGTCTTCAGAAGAGTACCAGCTTTGGAAAGCAGCTGATTTGATGGTCGCGTCCTGGATATACAACTCTATAGACAGTGAAGTGGTGACTGGATTTCAGTCTACAACAAATAGTGCAAAGGAGCTCTGGGCAGAGTTAAAAGAGCGATTGGGACAGTGTAATGCCCCAATGGTCTTCTGTATTCGAAAAGAAATCATAAATTTAAAGCAAGGTGATGACAATGTTACAGTTTACTTCAATAAGCTAAAAGGTCTATGGGATGAATTGCGTTATATGAGACCAATTGAACCTGGAAATGCACAAGCAGATGAAGGGAGAAAGTCATGCAGTTTCTGTCTGGTCTAAACAGTGATTATGAGCAGGTCACGAGTCAGATCCTAGCCACGGATCCCCTACCAAGTCTGAACAAGACATTTGCCACTGTTCTGACAATAGAGGCTCAACATGGAGAGAATTCACGCACTAACAGTGTGAATAGCAGTGGGATGAACCATGGAATGCTTGTCAGAGCTGGAAATTATAAAGCACCCACGAAGAAGAACATAAAGTGTGAGCATTGTGGAGTAATGGGACATTCCAAAATGAATTGCTTCAAACTGAAGAACTGTGAGCATTGCAATAGACCTGGTCATTCCATGGCTTATTGTTACAAATTGAAAGGGGCTCAAAGGAGATTCAAGTTGTTCCAACAACCAGGATTTATGGCAAATACAGTGATGGATACACCTTTGGATCAGACTGATGCAGGACCCTCCTCAAGCATGACAGAGTTGATTAGAATGGAGGTCACAAAGGCTTTGAAGGATGTTCTGCAAATTGGACAAAATCTACCACCGTTGAAGGATACTGAATTCATAGGTAGTGCTTTTTTAAAGGCATTAGCAGTTGCTGAGCATTTACCTGCCAATGTTTGGATCATAGACTCAGGCGCAACGACGCATATGTGTCATGACATACACATTCTTGAGCGTGTCAGACCAATGCAAACATCTCTATCTGTGCATCAGGCGGATGGCAAGAGATCTGAGGCAAAGTATTCAGGAAGTTTCACCCTGAATAAATATCTCACATTGCAAGACATCTTATTTATACCTACGTTCAAGTTTAATTTATTATTAGTGTCAAAGCTCATCAAACATGCGCATGTCTCACTCACCTTTTATCCATCTTTTTGCGTAATACAAGACCTTAGATCAAGAAGTATATTGGCAGTGTGCAAGGAGTACTTGGGACTGTTTTTGTTTTTTCCATCCAGCAGGGAATGCCAGGATTCGACCTCTCCTCTTTTGTCACAGGAAAGACTCTTGCACACTTCATCCATCAGCAAGGATAATGGATGTTTTGAACTTTTGGTTGACCGTTCAGTTTTGCTTGGGAATTTCGTAAAAACATGTGTGTGGCATGACAGACTAGGGCATGCCTCAAATAATGTTCTATCACGTTTATCTTTATCTAAATCTACATTTTTATATCCCTGTGATGCATGTCATCGAGCAAAACAAGTGAGACAACCTTTTCCTGTTCATAAATCTAACACAAAACGAGTTTTTGAATTACTGCATTGTGATATATGGGGACCTTTTGCTCAGAAATCTTTGACAGGTGCTATTTATTTCTTAACCATTGTGGATGATTATAGCAGGTGCACATGGATATTCTTGATGAAGCATAAATCTGAGACAGTCTCTTTGCTGTCACAGTTTTTCTCCATGGTTAAAACCCAATATGCAGCACAATTTTGCGTTTTAAGGATAGACAATGGAGCTGAGTTTACAGGAGGAGCTTGTCAAGACTTGTTGTCCTCTCTGGGTATTCTGCACCAAAGAATTGTCGCATATACACCTCAACAGAATGGACTAGTGGAACGGAAGCACAAGCACATTCTTGAAGTTGCTAGAGCAGTATTGTTTCGGGCATCGCTTCCACTGAGATTCTGGGGAGAGACAATCCTTATAGCGGTGTATATTATTAACAGATTACCTTCTGTGGTGCTGAATTGGTTGAGCCCTTATGAGATTCTTCATGGTGTGCAGCCTGATTTAAAGCACATGCGTGTTTTTGGTTGCTTATGCTATGCAACCAATTTATCCCCAGATAAACACAAGTTCTCTTCACATGGCATCAGGTGTGTTTTTCTTGGATATGCACCTGGAATAAAAGGATATAAAGTTTATGATCTGATCAAAAACGTTTGTTCCTCTCGCGGGATGTTATTTTCTATGAGTCAGTCTTCCCATATGCCTTTGCTGACAGTTCTACTTGGAAGCAACCTGCAGCATCAGTTACTTATCCAGTTCCAAGACCCTGTGTTGGATCATCTTCCCTTGATTCAGCGACAGAAAGGTCAATAGAAAAAAGGAACCTCAACAATTTTTGGGGAACCAGTGAGACATCACTAGAGCATCATCCTGAAACTGGTGACAATCCGAAAGCAGAGACATCTATTGTTCAGCCAATTCCTGCATAACCTGAAGCATAGACAACAACTGAAGAAGACAGTGTTCCAACCTCAGTTGTCCCTGCACAGCCCAGAATCAGCACCAGAAACACAAAACCTCGTGTATGGCATAAAGACTATGTGCTGTCTTTAACACCGGCAGCAATATCAATGATGTCCGCAGATTTAAGCACAACACCTCGTACATACTTTCAGGCAAAGGATGATCCAGCTTGGCAGGAACCGCATGCTTTAGAAAGCAATGGAACTTGGATTCTGACAAGCCGTCCATCAGACAAGCAAATAATCGGCTGTAAGTGGGTTTATAAAGTAAAACAGAATCCTGATGCCAGTGTATTGAGACACAAGGCACGTTTAGTGGCAAAAGGATACAATCAAGTGGAAGGAATTCACTACTCAGATAGTTTTGCACTAGTGGCAAAACATACTACAGTAAGGCTGATGCTTACTGTGGCAGTCAAAAAAGGATGGAAAGTGCAACAGTTAGACATTAACAATGCCTTTCTACATGGTCCCCTCGAAGAAGAAGTTTATATGGCACTGCCTCCGGGTCATCCGAAATCTGATACAGGACAAGTTTGTTTGTTGAAGAAGTCTATTTATGGGCTCAAGCAAGCATCTAGACAGTGGAATAAAACACTTACGGATGCTTTAGTCAAATATGGCTTCAGACAGTCGGGAAATGACCACTGTCTGTTCATATTGCAAAGAGAGAGCACATTGACTATTTTATTTGTGTATGTGGACGACATATTAGTGGCAGGAGATGCTGAAGAAGAATCTGATAAGGTTGTCCAGTTTCTGGATGAGATGTTTAGTATCAAACGACTGGGCACAGCTACATATGATCTCGGATTGGAGTTGATGCATCAGTCAAATGGCCTATACATTGTGCAGCACAAGTATGTACAAGATCTACTGTAGGATATGAACTTACTGGACTGTAAGAGTCCTGAAACACCTCTGGAATCGGGATTAAAGCTACAGATCATTGATGAAACACCGCTGCTGCCAGATGCTTCGAAATACCGGTCACTGATAGGGCGATTACTATATTTGGGATTCACAAGACCAGATATAAGTTATGCAGTGCAACATTTGTCGCAGTTTATGCAAGCACCTTGGGAATCTCACTGGGCTGCAGCAGCGCATGTTGTACGCTACATTAAAGGAACTCAAACATTGGGCTTGTTTGTACCAAAGGATCCTTCTTTTCATCTGGTGGCGTATTGTGATGCGGATTGGGCGTCATGTTTGGACTCCCGCAGATCATTAACCGGATATTATATCAAACTAGGAGAATCTCCTATCTCCTAGAAAACTAAAAAGCAGTCAACAGTTTCAAGATCATCAGCGGAGGCAGAGTACAGAAGCATTGCTTCGACGGTTTGTGATTTCTTATGTCTTGTACGATTTGGGAGTGGGCTTAATGACACTGATTCCGTTGTACTGTGACAACAATGCAGCTATACATTTGGTTGCAAACCCGGTGTTCCATGAACGAACAAAGCATATTGAGATTGACTGTCATCTCGTACGCGATCAATACAGGTTAGGTTTTGTTCAGCCTTTGTTTGTGCCATCTAAGGATCAAGTAGTAGACTTATTTACCAAGAGTCTTCCTTTAGTTCCATTTCGTCATCTACGCTCCAAGTTGGGTCTTGGCTTGTCGCCATCGGCTCCAACTTGTGGGGCCGGTGTAGAAGTTGGAGGCCCAGAGTGATGTAAATATTGGAGGCCCAATTAAATGCCCCAATTTGATAGATTCGGTTAGAACACTCTAGACGTTCGACGTATTATTTGTACATGTGCATACAAGTGTTTGAAATGAGAAGGATAGAACGATTAAGGGTTTTCTCACGTTTCCATCTTCTTGCTCATTTGATACTTGTGTTGTTCTTGTTGTGGCTTGTTTCGTGATCTTGATCTATTGCCAGGTCTATTACTTGGTTTCTCATTCTGTTTACTCACATATTGTTGTTTCGCTAGACCTAATAATTCCACCAAGAGCAGAGCCTGATCTGAAATGTTTTACAACTGTTACAGGGCCATACATTATCCAATTTTCAAAGGCTCGTATCTTGTCTAATCTTTTGTAAATTCTGTGCCTTCTTATCCTGTTATTACACTAAGTGAAATTGCTTCCAGGTGAATCGCTTCTGAAAATTTGTTGTTGGCCCATTTTAACCGGTTTTCCACCAGATTTTTCAGCTTGAGATATCACCACATTAAAATCACCTCCAATTATAATTGGTTTGTTTATCATAGGAGAGATTATCCTAAGTTCATTCCATAAGCTTATTCGTTCTCCCCTAGTGCATTTTGCTTGCATACAATTATGCTAGCAGTCAATTTTGATTTGTATTTTAATATTTTTATTCATTATGTCCAGTACCAGTATCTGCTCTGATTAAAAAAATAATTTGCATTCAAGATGCCATAGTTTGCATTCAAGATGTCCAGTACCAGTATCTACTTTAGGGGCCTCAGAAATATCGTCTACTTCTGGTTCTTGCTTAGAGTCCGAGCTTTCACTAGAGTGTCATAGTTTGGCTTCTAAGTAAGGTTCAGAGTTTTTGTTTATGTTATCCAATAGTTTATTAACGTCAAATTCCACATCCGCTGTCATTCTTGGGATGGAAGTTCTATATAGATTTCAACATTCCTGGTATGTTCTTTTGATTATTCCTTTATCAGCGCATCTTGTAGAACAATATTAGCACTTTTATCAGGCTAGAGCTAGATTGGGTTCTGTTAATTTGACCTGATGGAGGTGAACTCCGAATTAAGTTGGGGCTCACTTCTATAGGTGGTTTGTCTAGTTTAGTGAGTGAATCATCAAAAAAAAAAAACTTCAATTATCATACAATGCAATACAGGAATATTCTCATGTAAAACTTCAAATGAATTTAAAGAGCAATGATCTTCTAATGAATAAATAGAGGAAGCAGAAACAGGTAATGAGTGAAAAATCTTATTGACATATTCAGTTTCTGAAATTATCCTTGCTAATTCATTGTCCTTGCTAAGTTTGATGGTAGTCCCTCCAATACGGGGATTCCCAGATGCAACACCTGCCGTCAGCACGTTGGATTGAACTCCAAAGACGAAGTCCTTTGTGGCATGCCATGAGTGTAACTACACTGTTTGCCAGCAGTGTGTCGACTACGAAATCAAAGAAGGGCGCATTGCTTGTATTCGGTGTGGAACTCCTTATGATGATGGGAACATCTCTTCAATTGATCTGAAAAAACAGATTTGCATGACAGTGATTATAGTTGGAGCTGGAGCATCTGGGGATCATGTACCAATTGCATCCCATTTGAATGAACCGAAAGTCAGGATACCATACCTTTGTGCATGCTATATTCTCCATAATTCGAGTGAAATGCCATTTACCCTTATACTATACATATTGATCAACTTGCACTACTGTATTTTCAAAAGAATCAATTTACCTCCTTGTATTTTCATAAAAAGACCATCCACCCTATAAATATTTTTTTATCTTATTATTCTTTTACTAATGACCAAAAGACCCTCGACACGGGCTCATCAAATTCACGGCGAAGATTATTTTTATCTCCGGTTTACGTAGAAGATCATTAATTCAGAGAAAGTAGATTCAATTATATTTTATCTCAAGTTTACGTAGAAAATCATTAAAAGAAATAAATAGCAATTTGGTCATTAGTAAAAAAATAATAAGATAAAAAATATTTATAGAGTAAATTTGTTCTTTTGAAATTTATATGCATAGTATAAGGGGTAAATGGTCTTTCACCCATCATTCTAACAGTGTTGGCTTCTGTTTCACAGCATGTTGGAGTTCATGCCTGAAATATTAGTACTGCGACTTTGGATAGTGGTGAGTGACATCATTAATCTGCAGTTGTATTTATCTTCACTTCATTGGCCATAAGGTCTCTGATGATGTACCCTTATTGTGGTTCTAAGATTACATCGATGAATCTGGCAACCCAATATGGAAGAACAGAGTGGAAGTTGGAAAGAAAATTAAAACATGAAGAAGAAAGCTGTAAAACATGATAAAAGAGAAGTGGAACTTCCATCTGGGCAGCAGATGGAAGAGAAACCAGAGTACGTGCATATGAATTACAATGATTTAGGAAGCATTGATCCAAAAAAGGTTAAAGAGTTACCCAATTTATGAACACTAATGCAGGTCCGGTAGGGCTTTTGAGACTCTTTCAAGGGTAGTTCCTCTAGCACAGATCATTATGCATTTGGTCATTCTAGCACTTTTCTTGTACTATCATGTAACGCATCCGGTTGACAGCGCCTTCCCTCTGTGGCTATCTTCCGTTATCTGTGAGATCTGGTTTGCATTTTCGTGGGTGCTGGATCAGTTCCCAAATTGGTCTCCAATAAACAGGGAAACATTCATATACAGCATGTTCTGCCAGTGCCAGGTCTGTTCTCTCCGATCTCATGTTCTGTAAAGCATGCATAATAAGCTTGACCAAAATCTGGTGTTTCTCTTGCTTTCATGTTCTTCAATGTTATCCAGGTACGAGCGTGATGGGGAAACTTCTAAGCTCGCTGCAGTTGATTTTTTCGTCAGCACAGTCGATCCAATGAAGGAGAACCTCCTCTGATAACAGCAAATACTGTTCTTTCAATCCTTGCAGTGGACTACCCGTTGATAAAGTCTCGTGTTATGCATCTGATGACGGCCCATCGATGCTTACATTTGAGACTCATGTTGAAACTTCTGATTTCGCCAGGAAATGGGTGTCGTTCTGCCAAAAGTTCTCGACCCAACCACACTTCTCACAGAAGATTGATTACTTGAAAGATAAAGTGCAGCCTTCTTTTGTGAAGGAGCGTAGAGCTATGAAGGTGAGAAAGAATAGCAGTATCCTTGCATCTCTTTGCCTATGGTTGATACTTTGATCATGTATAATGAAATCTTAGCTCTTCAGAGGGATTACGAAGAGTACAAAGTCCCGATAAATGCTCTGGTAGCCAAGGCACAGAAAACACCAGAAGAGGGCTGGACAATGGCGGATGGAACATCTTGGCCCGGAAACAATATGCGTGATCAACCTGGCATGATTCAGGTTTAATACATCTTCTTCAGCTATCATTCTCCATTTGAACCAATATGTTTATCATTCAGATCAAAAGCCACTTGATCAGTGGCATTCTGCTTCCATTTACAGGTGTTTGCGCCTATGATATGGAGGGGCAGGAGCTTCCAAGGCTTGTTTATGTCTCCAGAGAGAAGAGACCTGGTTATCAGCATCA
>JAOYMZ010084986.1:0-11195 GCA_025802335.1 Pinguicula primuliflora
GCATGTTTTGAGCTTTAATCTTGTGGTTTAGGGAATAAAATGGACTAAAATATAGCATGAAATAAGCCCTAAATAGGTGCTTATCAGATATGGTTCTTTTTTCTTCTGCTCCTACCCCTGTTGCAGTGTGTAGATCCTCTCATATTAATGTAGGAGTTCTTCCTGATAGATATAATTATGATATTGATGATTATGTGTCATATTCTCATTGTCACCTGCACATAAGGCGTTCATTGCATCATTGGATAGGGTCTCTATTCCTAACTCGTGGCAGGTTGCGTAGACTGAACTAAAATGAAAGGCAGCCATGTTTGAAGAGCTTGGAGCTCTTGAGAAGAACAAGACTTGGGAGTTTGTGGTACTACCATCAGGTAAGAAAGCTATTGAATGCAAGTTGTCTACACCCTGAAGTAGAATCCGGAGGGACGGATTGAACGCTACAAGGCATGGTTGGTGGCAAAAGGGTACAGTCAGACATATGGCATAGACTATGATGATACCTTTTCACCCATGGCAATGATGAGCACTGTGAGGACGCTTTTCTCCCTTGCAGTCAATGGAGGCTGGAAGTTGCACCAGCTTGATGTGAAGAATGCATTTCTTCATGATGATTTACTTGAGGAGATACCTCCTGGGTTTGAGACCAAGGACAAAGTGGGTAAGGTATTATGACTCAAGAAATCTCTCTATGGACTTAAACAGTCTTCCCGAGCATGGTTGGATAGATTTCAAAGAGCTATGATTGACATGGACTATCGACAGGTTAATGTCGATCATACAATATTTTTCAGGCCTCATAAGGGTCATATCACTGTTCTCGCAGTATGTGTGGATGATATGATCATTACTGATAATAATGAGAGTGAGATTGCTCAGTTGAAGGAGAAGTTGGGAAGAGAGTTTGAGGTGAAGGATTTATGACCACTTCACTATTTTCTTTGGATTGAGATGTACATGGGGTGGATGAGATAGTTCTGTCACAGAGAAAGTACACACTAGACCTCCTCACTGATACTGGATGCTGGGATGTAAGTCAGCAGTCACACCTATTAACCAGAGGGTCAAGTTGAGAGCATATGGGGGAGACCCGGTCGCTCGGGAGAGATATCAGAGATTGGTGGGCAGATTGGTCTATCTGACTCACATCCTACCTGACATATCCTTTGCTGTGAGTTGGTGAGTAGGTATATGCATGATCCTTAGAAGGATCGCATGGATATTGTGTACCATATTCTGAGATACCTAAAGAGTGCACCGGGCAAGGGACTGATTTTCAGGAAGAGTTGTCATTTAGACATTGAGGAATTCTGTGATGCTGATTGGATAAGTTTTGCTGATGATAGGAGATTGACCTCAGGATATTGTATGTTTGTGGGAGACAATCTGGTCTCATGAAAGAGCAATAAACAACAAGTAGTTGCAAGATCGACAGTTGAGACAGAGTATCGAGCGATGACTTTGGGAGTTGCTGGGATGTTATGATTGAAGTTGTTGTTGTTAGAGCTCAAGTTGGAGCAAGGGACCAAGATGAATATATGGTGTGACAGTCGGGTTGCAATTAGTATTGCCAACAATCCTATTCAACACGATAGAACCAAATATCTATAGATCAACAAGTTTTTTTCATCTAAGAGAAGCTGGATAGTGGATTGTTAGAGCTGAGACATGTAATCTCAAAAGAACAAGTAGCTGACTGCCTCATTAAGGGACTTAGCTCTATTGATTTGACTAGATTTTATAACAAGATGGGCTTATTTGTTATCTTTCGCCCATCTTGAGGGAGAGTGTTGGTATTGAAGGATAGATTTGTCTTCTTACCTATTTTATATATGTACTACTCTATATTGTGGTATGTAGTCTAAGAAATAATTTTTCCCCAAATTCTTCACTTATATTGGAATGGCACTATATAAAGCCTTGTATGGCCAACATTGTACATCATTCATGTATTGGGACGAAGTAGGCGAAAAACTGGTGACGTGATCAGAAATGGTACAAATAAGGAAGGAGAAGGTCACGATTATTTGAAATAAATTGAGGAAGGTGCAAGATAGGTAAAGTTGTTGGGAATACTTTAAGGTAGTCCTCTCATATTTCATATGGGGGACAAAGTATATCTTAAAATCTCCCTACAAGAGGTGTTAATTGGTTCAGTAAAGGGGTAAATTCATCCCATGGTATACTGATCCATAGGTGATATTGGAACATATTGGAAAAGTATCATATCGACTAATGCTACCCCGAGCTTGTCCAGGTGGCTAAATGTATTTCATGTATCACAACTTAGACAATATGTTGGTGATCCATTTCATGTATTAATTGTGGAGTATTTCCTTAGATGGAAGATCTTATCCATCGAAAACCCCAAATAAGATATTAGAAAACTAGTCCTCTCAAGAGCAATACTTTATAGCATTCCATTTCACAAGATATCAACTAACTTACCACCAAAATCTAGAATAAAAAGAATATAAAAACTCCTGGCTGGATTTTTCTGGGGTAAAGATGAAGGAAAACAAAAATTACATTGGAAATCTTGGAAAGACATATGTCTACCACAACAAGAAGGGGGTCTTAGACTACGTAAAATCCAAGAAATATGTAATACTGCAAGCATGAAACTCTGGTTCAGATTCAGGAAAGGAGAATCAATATGGGCAAAGTTCAAGCTTGATAAGTATTGTCGAGATTCCCCTTCGGCAATAGCACCTCAAAAACACAACACTCACGTGGGTGGAAAAGAATAATAAAAATCCAATCTGTAATGCTCAATCACACCAAATGGCTCATTGGGGAAGGAAATATTTGTTTTAGGTATGATGAATGGTTAGATAACGAGATACTAGCGGACCAAGCCTCACCCATCCTTCCAAATACACTAGTTAAACATTCATTATATAACAAAAACTGGCAAACTAGGTGCCCACAACAACTGATTTCCACAAATAAATACACTGAGATACAACAAGTACATATTTTCAAAGGAAAAGATTGTCCATGTTGGGAAACAGAAATAACAGGCATTTTCTCAAATAAAATAGCCTGGAACTTAACCAGACAAAGGGGAAACACAAATATTATTTTCAAAAAAACTATGGGATTCAGATATTCCCTCTAAATTAAGCTTGTTTCTATGAAAAATGGTGCATAATATTGTTCCTGTGGACGAAAGAATTCGGTCTAAAGGCATTTCCTTATCTTTTGTGTGTGTTTGCTGTGGAACACCAAGTACATAAACGTTGGATCATCTAATAACAAACAGTGACATAGCACTACAGCTCTGGACTATTTTTGAGGAGATATGCGAAGTCCAATATGCTGCCTGTCCAATCCACAAAAATTTACACATTGGGTAACAGATGCAGGTAAGAGCTCTATCCACAATTTCATTTTCTTACTAACTTTTGCTGTTGTGTGCTAGCAAATTTGGAAGTGCAGATGCTTGAAAAAATATGAGAACTCGAACCACGACTTTCACTCTGTGATGAGAGAAACAATGCAACAAATCAGGGAAGTTATTCTCTCCTCTATTCAATATCATTCTATAGACCCTGCAAAAATTAGATGTTTGGTAAAACCACAAATATCATTTTCAAAAAAAATATGGCATTCAGATATTCCCTCTAAATTAAGCTTGTTTCTATGAAAAATGGTGCATAGTATTGTTCCCGTGGACGAAAGAATTCAGTCTAAAGGTATTTCCTTATCTTTTATGTGTGTTTGTTGTGGAACACCAATTACATAAACTTTGGATCATCTAATGACAAACAGTGACATAGCACTACAGCTTTGGACTATTTTTAAGGAGATATGCGAAGTCCAATATGTTGCCTGTACATTCCACAAAAATTTACACATTGGGTAACAGATGCAGGTAAGAGATCTATCCACAATTTCATTTTCTTACTAACTTTTGTTGTTGTGTGCTGACAAATTTAGAAGTGTGGATGCTTGAAAAAATATGAGAACTCGAACCACGACTTTCACTCTGTGATGAGAGAAACAATGCAACAAATCAGGAAGTTATTCTCTCCTCTATTCAATATCATTCTATAGACCTTGCAGAAATTAGATGTTTGGTAAAACCACAAATATTATTTTCAAAAAAAATATGGCATTCAGATATTCCCTCTAAATTAAGCTTGTTTCTATGAAAAATGGTGCATAATATTGTTCCTGTGGACGAAAGAATTAGGTCTAAAGGCATTTCCTTATCTTTTATGTGTGTTTGCTGTGGAACACCAAGTACATAAACTTTGGATCATCTAATGACAAACAATGACATAGCACTACAGCTCTGGACTATTTTTGTGGAGATATGTGAAGTCCAATATGCTGCTTTTCCATTCCACAAAAATTTACACATTGGGTAACAAATGCAGGTAAGAGCTCTATCCACAATTTCATTTTCTTACTAACTTTTGCTGTTGTGTGCTGGTAAATATTGAAGTGCAGATGCTTGAAAAAATATGAGAACTCGAACCACGACTTTCACTCTGCGATGAGAGAAATAATGCAACAAATCAGGGAAGTTATTCTCTCCTCTATTCATTATCATTCTATAGACCCTGAGAAATTAGATGTTTGGTAAAACTGGAAATAGGTCTTTCTCTTAAACCAGCAAAAATTTTGCATATAGAGAAGTGGAAGCCCTCATCAGAGTTACAAGTTAAGATAAATTGTTCTAGTTTCTCCCTAACCCATGACAGGTATGGAGGAGGAGCTATCAAATGAGATAATAAGGGTGTTTGTCTATTTGCATGTTGAAGGTGGAGTTCTACAGACCCCACAGGGGCTGAAGCTCTTGCGATAACAGATACATTGAAAGAATAAATAAGTCAAGTGAAGTTTTCTATAATAATAGAATCTGCTCTACACTGCTTATAACGGGAATTAAGAATCCTTCTCAGGGACCTTGAAGGAACAGGAGACTGCTTGAAGAACTAAAGAAGACTCTACAAAGTTTCATTATCTGCTCATCCTGCTGCCCAAATGAACTAAATAAACCTACCCAATCAGTGGCAAAAACAGGAGCAATGGAAGGGAACAAGGACTATCAATATACAGAGCAGATGAGTCTAGAACTAAGCAATCTGATAGATGTCGATCAACCCAGATGCAACACAACCTAAAGATGAAGAACTGTAGCACAAAATCAAAGCAAACTCTGCAAACATGTTGTCTTCAAAAATTCAGGATCTCACGGCAGCGAAAAGTGGAAGGAACCAAGCACTGTTATCTGCAACAAAAGAAATTGGCTCAATCCACCATCCCACAAGCTGGAAAATACCAACCAATGACGCAACCACATGCAGGTAAATTCAAGTTTTATATCCTCATTACGTTTGGCTCCAGGTACAAAAAGCTCCACAACCGCCATTACAAATATAGGACAATGAAAAAATTTTGGTTTTGTCATGAATATGTGGTGGGATGATAAATCCCCCCAAACCCACCCCTTTCCCACTCCCCACTCACATTGGGATGGGTCCCAGACACTGACCTGTGGGGCCTACATTACTCCATGTGAGTGGGGGTGGGAAAGGGGTGGGCTTGTGGGAGTGGGATTTATCATTTTGAGAATATGTGATGGTATTGTTCTATTTTTTACTGTGGGTTTTTATTACTCAAACACTAGGGCTCTAGATTTGTACGAATATTTCGGGCTCGTTAGCAGCCTTTTTATTATCAACACGTAAGCCCGTACCGTTGGATTTTGGCTAAAAAAAGATTAAGAAAAAGACATATTCCGTACCTGAAATTGTAATGGTCAAACCACGAAGATGGGCCACTTTAGAAACAACGAGCTCCGTGCAGGAATGGTATCCACGACTATTTGACGCAATCGACATACTCAGTCATAGCTACCATATGATTTATCTATTAATAGTTGTTTGTTATACAATATTAAGGGAAGATTTGTTATTAAGCTAATCATAAATCTTTCTCTTAATTCTCGGGATTAGATTACCGTAATCCCCGGATTCTCCTAAATTAGATGAAAAGCTTGTGATTATAAATACTTGTACATGGTGTAAAGAGAAAAGTGTGAATAGGAAGAGAAATCTTCTCCCGTGGATGCATGCTCTTACCGAACCATGTAAATTTGTGTATCTTTAATTCTTTATGGTATTGGAGCGGGGGAAAACACCCGATTTCATCATCTACCACTAGAAGACGATCAAGTCATGGGGGAGGCGACTGCTCTTGCAGAGGCAGCACGCGTGCTCGGAGAGCAACTGGCTACTTTTATGCAAGGAAAACAAATAGCATTAGTTCTAGCGAATGAGATGAATGTCAGGGAGACATTCATATCAAAGAACCACTCGACAACCACAATTTTTCTGTTGGAAACGGCATATGGAAATCGTGCTTGGGGGTCATGGACGTGTTGCACACATCACCGGAAATTCGGTACTGCCCCGGGATGGGGAGTTGGGCTATCAAACTTGGTGGAGAGGATCTACAAGTATATGTATGGATCATCGAAAATATTGAGGAAAATTTATCCTGACAGTTTCTGAATTTTCCATATTTGCAGGAATTATGTAAAGGATTAATGAAAACATTTCAATCCTGCGAGGACAACCTTCAAATCTACGATATCAGTACAAAGGCAGACAATCTAAAACAAGGGGAATTAGTAATTGAAGAATACTACAGTCTCAGCAAAGATTTATGGATGGAAGTTGACTGATAACGTCCAAATCCTATGAATTTTGATGTATAATAAAATCCAGGATGAGCATCGTTTATTCAAATTTCTACATGGACTTGATAGCATGTTCGATGCCATCGTACGGGATATTTTGAAGGAACGAAATTTATGGGATATGGAATGCCATTGTGCGTCAGGAAGCAACCTGGACTGGAGACACATTCTCGGCGCTGGAAATTAAACTAGTGGACTAGGGCACGAAAATGGGCTTGAGTCGAGTTTATCCGTCCAGAAAACCGGCGGGTCATGGGTTGAAACTGGAGCGGGATGTGCAGTTGGGTCGAATTCTGGGGCAATCCGATCTAGAAACCCGAACCCACAGAATCCAACTCCGGCATTGTCTTTCCGGGAGATTTCTACTGTCACAGTCGGCCGAAACCCTCTGCAGGACAATCGTCAGTCAAAAATGGCAAAAATGGCCCTGTTTCATCATTCCAACATCAGGAAACTTGGACGTGCAATTATTGCGGGATCCTCGGCCATATCAAGCGAGGTTGTAGCAGATTTGTAGGAGACCGGGCACGATGGTCCGGCAATGGAACCAACAGAGGAGTAGCGGCGCTTGGAGAGGGTTTGGAGGGAGATATTACTGATGGAGATGCTGCCTTTGCGGCAGTTGGCATCAGAAGGCGAATCACCGACGCCAACTGTGCGGTCGACGACCACAGAAGGGACGGCCAGAAATAGATCTGCGACGAAGGTGAAGGAGACATGACCTATACAGAAATTTGGAAAGGAGACATGGCGGCTACTGATAGACATAGCAACAGAGATAATAAAGGGGGCGGAAATTACCATTCCGTCCCTCACCTACTATTGATTCAAATGGGTTTTCTAATATTTCAAGTGGGCCAAGGTATTTTGGGGATGGATTTTTTGGTGATATGGATGAAAATTTATCTTATGCCTTGATTAATAATTCTTCGTGTGAACTAACCCTTCGGAATAGTCAATGGATATTTGACGGTAGTGCTATAGATACAGTGACTTATGATGGTGATGATCTATTGAGTAAACAAAAGCCCCAGAAACATATAATTCATACTGCTAATGGAGAGTTATTACCTGTGAAGACAGCTGAAACGGTTGCGATTACCCTTTCACTAAATTTGTCAAATTGTCTTCTTGTGCCCTCATTATCACATAAATTGCTCTCTATTAGCCATGTTACTTTATAAGCACCTATTTAGGTCTTATTTCATGAATTAGTTTATATCATTTCATGCTCTAAACACTAAAATTATGGCTCAAATCATGTTCACTTCGGCTAGATTGGAGAAACACATACATATTCATACTTTGTATCAATTCTAACTTGATTTATACATATTTTGGTAGGAATTGATCATAGCTTGAGTTCAAGTTCAAGAGGTGGCCGAATATTTCACAACAAGTATTCATGTCTTGGAAGATAGGATTTGGTATCTTTGATGCCACAGATCAAAAGCAACCATAGGACATTATATATGCGCAATCAGGACCCTTTCACACTATAGAAAAAGTGCATTCAAGTCTTAAGGACGAAACTACACAATTTGGGAAAATGCCAACCACTCTTGAAAAAGATGTTTTTCCATTTAGAGGAAGAAGATTGAAATGACTCTATTGACCTTTCAACGGTCATATCTCTTCAAACAAAGCATGGATTGATCTGAAATTTCACCAGGATTTGACCCATGAAGTCCTCTACAAGTTTTATATTTGCAAGGAAGCCGGCAAATGAGTGCAAGACCGAGTTTGTGGACGATATAACATAAGTGTTCCAGATTCTGCGCAATGACAAAAGTGCCCCTTGTTCGGCTTGTATCTCTCAAACGACTTGGAGGATGACCTTGTAATTTCACCAGAAACTAACCCCAAATCTCGTTAACAACTTTTCTTCACACATTGTGTGTGTTTGGCGCCGCTATGAAGAAAAGAGAATCGAAACAACACGATGTATACATTCTGCGCAATGTCATCTATATCCTTGCTAAAGGAGTGATACAAGTGAAGAATCAAGGGGACTAGTTGGTAATTGACCATCCATTCTTATCCTAGTCCTACACGAGCACCTCATTTGAGCAAGGGACTTCGTTTTTTCATCTTCTTCTTCCTTGGAAAGTGGTTGCTCAAAGGTTTCGGATCCGAAGCTTCACAAAAGGAGTTGGCTGTTTTTTCTTGTGTTTATTTCGGTTTCATGGCTAGATTTTGTATTGAACCTTTGTATTTGCAAGCTCATGGTCTAAGCATGAGCTAGACCTTGTAGTTTAAGGCTTCGTTGAGCCCCTTATGCATTTCATGATGATTTAATCAAGTCTTTTGTTCTAGTTTGCTCAAATCTTGTATGAAGGTGTTTGTTTATCATTTGAATGTGTTCTAAGTGCACTAGATTCACATTTATGGAGGTGAGTAAGCCTAGGAACTCGATCACAAGGGTGAACTCCAACACTATACATCCTATCATCATCGTCCTTAGGGTAGAACACCCCTAACTACTGGTGCCACACATAGAGATAGTCCGTTTGTGCTTTGTGTCACCAATATACATCAAGTGGCGGTTGAGATCTATGAAATCCTCAGTAGTCAAATGACTTGACCATGAGCTTTTATGTAGAACTGTCAGCTACATGAAATTGCGGAAATTATTCGAGGCTTAGAGAAGACAAACACAAAATTGATAAAAGTTCCTAAACGGACGCAAAGAACTCATATATCAGCAATCTAATAGACACAAAAAGCAGGGGTAGAGAATACAATGCAAGAAAACCAAACAACCCATCGAAACACTATGTGCAAAAAGCAACGTGCTCTATTATTGTTACAATTTTATACGCTCCCAATGTGCCTATGATGGAGCGCCCGACGGACTTGAACCCTCATAACAGCACGTAGAGCCCTATATTTGGGATTAAACCCAAACCCAGACCCAAACCTTTTTTAACATTTTTTCCGTCAATGTTGCTGAAATTCACAATCTGTTGGAATTTACGAATGCAAGGGGGACCTGCACGGTGCACTACGCACGGTGCGGCGGCGGATGGAGGCAGTAGTTATGGCAGCGGATGAAGGCATAAGTCACGGCGGTGGATGGAGGCAGAAATAAGGTGAGCGTATTATGTGTGCGAAAGAGGAGAGATGCGATAGGTTTGCACAGAGAAGGCATTTGCATTTCGACCTGCGGTTGGGATGGGTTTGCACAGAAAAGTCATGGACGGCCGAGATGAGTTTTGGAAGTGTGATGGAGTTGCCGTTTTGCTTACTTGATGCAGTCGTTCACTGCTCTTCATTATAGATATAAAAACCCAAAAAGGACTCAAAAAATAGGCTGAAGTCACGGTTGTAAGACTTATCAAACTATAATATAAGAAAGTGGCACAAAAAAATTGACTAAAAGAATACGTGTTACCTCAGAAAAAGGAATCAAACTTCAGTAGCGTATTTTCGCAAGAACCACACACACCTGTTACCAAAAAAAGAACAGATAACTAAAAAGACGGCAAACCTTCAAGGAAGCAGCAGCGTAGTAACAACAGAAATTCAGGCCGAGCAAGAAGATAAAGAAAATGGTCAAACACAGAAACTTTCACTCAAGCAACACTACATCTCGTTCCTAAACCCCTGAACTTGTTGTCTTTCCTAGAGTTGCACTGGAATCATCAGAATTCATAAAACGAATTCATTAGAAATTGTAATACATAAAACAGTTTGAATTCAATTACATAAATAGTCAGAGGTGACAAACAACAAACTCGTCCGAAATTTAAAATCACAAATCAAGAGATCTAAAAAGGTGGGTACAATGTTGGGATGAGATACCTCGGAGAACCTGTCCTTGATCCCAGTAGCTTTAGCAATATGAGTTTAAAATTTCACCTTGACTCCCTTTCTATTTTGTAGAAGTTTGATTTCAGATTCTTGTTCATGAGGTAGATCACTTGGTATCTGGAGCTTCCACAAAAAATCAAACCTGCTTCATTAAATCTCAAGGCAACTCAAATCAATGAATGTAAACAGAAATTGCAAGATAGAAAGAACTTGCATCAGCTACATGAAATTGCGGAAATTATTCGAGGCTCAGAGAAGACAAACACTAAATTGATAAAAGTTCCTATCATAAACAGAAGACACTGAAGACATATCAAAGAACCCACTAATTTGGTACAAAAAGAACAAAGAGTAAATACAACTCAATTCCACTACGCAGTGCACATAACGAAGCTCATACTACAGGTAAATGCACAGAATGCCAAATCAAAATGAGCAAAAAACTGTAAAGGAACATAATCCATAAAACAAAAACAAACGATTTCATCAAAATAACTCAA
Source organism: Pinguicula primuliflora (assembly GCA_025802335.1). NCBI lineage: Eukaryota > Viridiplantae > Streptophyta > Magnoliopsida > Lamiales > Lentibulariaceae > Pinguicula > Pinguicula primuliflora. Next base: position 11,026 of record JAOYMZ010084986.1, read on the forward strand.
GCAACAAAATTAACAGCTGAAATCGGAAAAATGAAGATACCTTAACAGCTGAAATCGGAATTCACAAAATCGGGAAATGAACCCTCATGACAACACGTAGAGCCCTATATTTGGGATTAAACCCAAACCCAGACCCAAACCTTTTTTAACATTTTTTCCGTCAATGTTGC
>JAOYMZ010084997.1:0-11195 GCA_025802335.1 Pinguicula primuliflora
AAGGTAAGAAACTCGTTAGATGTAAGTGTGTTTACAAGCTCAAACAAAATCTGAATGGAAGTGTGGCAAGACACAAAGCTAGATTGGTTGCCAAGGGTTATAACCAAATTGAGGAATCCATTTCTCGGACAGTTTTTCACCAGTTGCCAAACATACTATAGTTCGTCTGATGCTCAATGTTGCCATTCAAAAGGGTTGGAGGATTCATCAGTTGAGTATTAACAATACTTTTCTACACTGATACCTACATGACTCTACCTTTGGTACATCCAGCTCAAGGCACAGGCCAGGTATGTTTATTAAAGAGATCTATCTATAACCTCAAAGAATCTTCAAGGCAATGGAACCGTACTCTCACTGATGCTCTTCTTGATTATGGATTTAATCAATCAGCCAATGATCACTACCTCTTCACATTAAAGCAGCACAACAGTTTTACAGTTTTACAGTTTTATTGGTCTATATTGACGATGTTCTTGTGGCTAGCTCTGATGAAGCAGAGTTTGCCAGGGTGACAACATTTCTTGATCACGCATTTAGTATCAAAAATTTGGGAACCACAGCATACTATATTGGTTTGGAATTGATAAAAAATGATATAGGTACCTCCAAATCTAGCACCCCCTCTCCCAATTTGGCCAAAATATGGACGATTTCCCACAAATTTAGACTTGGATTTGTAGTATTTAGCCCTTGGGTTTATAGGATTTAGCCCTTGGGTTTATATTTAGCTTTTGGGTTTATAACATTTAAATAGAGTTTTAGATTTTTCGACGGCGAAGCCGCCGTAATATTTAGCCCTTGGGTTTACAGGGTTTATAACATTTAAATTTGTGGGAAATCGTCCATATTTTGACCAAACGGGGAGGGGGTGACTTGGGGGTGCCGCCCAGGGGGGTGCGCCATAGCCGGACTCGGAATTGATATATAATCCAATTAGCCTTTATGTGATGCAACACAAATATATTCAGGACCTGCTACAGGATACACAACTAAGGATTCAAACATTACAGCAACACCCCTTCCTCCTGGTTTGAAACTGATGGCAACAAATGATACAGTACCTCTACATGATCCCACTGTATACAGATCACTCGTTGGTTTCTCTACTCATCATTCACTAGACTTGATATAAACTATGCAGTTCAGCATCTATCCCAATTTATGCAAGCACCGAGGCAATCTCACTGGACAACTGCTTCGCATGTCCTCAAATATCTTAAGGACTGTGCTTTCTTGGGACTGTTTATACCCTACAACAATACATTCAACTTGGTAGTGTGCTGCGACGTTGATTAGGCTTTGTGTTTAGACTCTCATCAATAATTAACTGGATACATGATCAAACTAGGAGATTCAACAATTTCATGAAAGATTGAAAAACAAACCACTATCTCCAGATCTTCAAATGAATCGGATTATCGCAGTATTGCTTCCACAATCTGCGAGCTACGATGGATTTCTTATATCCTGATGGATATTTTGGAACTTCAATTCTCCTATACTGCGATAGCAATGTTGCTATACATGTGATTGCAAATCGGGTATTTCATGAACAGACGAAATATATTTAAATTGATTGCCATCATGTTCGAGATCAATACAAATTTGGCTTTGTGCAACCTCTATAACTGTCGTCCGGAGATCAACCTGCTGATTTATTCATGAAGAGTCTTCCTCGCACCATATCGACCCTTAATTTCCAAGTTGAGCCTTGACTTGTCACCCTCAGCACCAACTTATGGGGCGGGTGATGGAGATAAGGAAATGGTCTATTAGTTAGTTACACTATTCATTTGAATAGAATTGGCCCAATATTATGTGTATATATGTAGACACATATATTCATTCAAAGGGTTACGGAAGCAAAAAGCAAGTTCATCCCCAATCAGTTGCGTTCTATATTTGGCCATTAGGTTTTGTTCATTTGCCCAGCATTCAATGTCTGTTTCCCGTTCTAGTGCTTTTGGCGGTTAAGACTAACCATTTTTCAAAGTTTCTAACGAATACTTCATCTTTTCTCCAATCTTTCACAAGTAGCCCAGTGAGAGATACCAACGGATCTCATATATGTTGTGAGGCTTACTCTGTGACCAGTCCTTGTGAGTTTCCTCCATCTCCAATTGTTATGTATACTGGAGTGGATTCGTCATTGATGAGAAAGCACAATATTTTTACAAGATTGTAAGCAATGTTCGATATGCGTCCCTACAGGATACATCAACAATATAGTAAACTTCAGACATGGATGCATTTCATTGTTGGGCAATATGCAAGAATTGTACTTACAAATCGTTCATAGGCATGGACATGGCCAACAAGGACTACGTCAACCTTGTACTAAACGAACCATGATTCTTACATTGCGCGCATGGTCTCCCCTTTCATATAATGATGAGTGTAACTGCTATAAAATGGCCAGTGCACGAAAATGATTGACCATGGTGTCTTTGATCGGTTCACTTTTGGTAGTTCACTTGTAAGCCAATAATATTGAGAGTTGTACATCGCTGTAAAAAGGAAACTTTGAAAATCAAAGAGATACCAACATGAAAAGAATACAGAAATAAAAACCATGAACCTTTACCATAAGCTGCGTAAGAAGAGAGGACAATGATATATGTTGAAGCTCTTTTGATGGAGTATCTTAAAGGAGAGAGGACAGTGACGTATGCAGGTACCGCTATAGACCAGTCGACTTTTTGGAGACCACTTAGACAATGGGAGATGGATCAACTACTTTTGCTTCTGGAACAGCTCTCCAGCATTCGGTTACAAGCTGAAGGGGAAATGTTAGAAAATAGCCCCTCTCTCTGGGCTTGGCTCTCGTGTGCACAGATGCGCGTGTGTGGGCCAACTTAAATAGAAAGATGTGGGTTATTCTCATTAAAAACTTAAGCCCAAGGTTATAGATTGTAGCACCACATTGCCATTTAGGTTGGTTGATATTTATGTATGAAATTCGTGTGATACATTCCAACACTCTTTCTCAAGTCCAACTAGGTAAACTCTGTTGGACTTGGACTACCACACGGATAACGTCCAATTGGGCTAATTTCCATTATGGGATTAATACTCGAAATGTTCTCGCAAATAATTATGAGCACCTCGAAAATAATCATCGAGACCTCCTGAAACCATGCCCAAATTAGGCCAGGCCCCCATTGGGCCAATACTCGAGACTTTTCTCGAAAATACTCTCGGGCCATTGATCGCTCGCTCTAATACCATGTTAGAAAATAGATCCCCTCTCTCTGGGCTCAGGTCTCGTGTGCGCAGATGCGCATGTGTAGGCCAACTTAAATAGGAAGTTGTGGGCACCATATTCCTATTTAAGTTGGTTGATTTTTATCTGTGAAATCAGTATGGGACATTCCAAGAGCAAAAACACGGTCATGGACGGTAGACCCAACAAGTGTTTTTATAGTAAAAACTACTTACTCACTCATCCAAAGACAAAACTATGATGATGCAACTAGCAAAAGCCATTTTGCTTAGGCCTGGAGAAGTACGCTCCCTATAGAATTCAGGCATTCACATGGGTCTTATGCAAAATTGAATCCCCACCATGGTCAACCTTCAACAACGCGGAATACCATTCAGTGCCATGACAGCTTGCTGCGTACGGTTTGGTGAAGCAGAGGAAAGTGCAGAACATCTATTCTGTACGTGCACTCATACCTCAGAAATCTGACAACAAATCGCACAATGGACAAGCATTGCATTCAATTCCCTTCAACCTATGGATCACCATTACAAATCATTCACAGGCTCCTTTAAAGAGCGATTGTGGAAGAAAATTGGATATACAATTTGCCAAGCTACTGTGTGGTATTTATGGAAGGAACAAAATTGTGTGTGGTTCGATGCTGAAGGTATGGGTGATGTCCTCAAAAAGGTGAGGTGGAAACTTAGTACTGGATCCAGGCCTATGGATAGTACCTAAGGGTCATACTGTGGGAGATTGGCAATGTGATCAGGCTGCTATTTTTAGCAACGTATGGTAGTGTACCTTTGTACATATTTAGTCTTGCCATGGAGTCGATTTGCAGGTATTTTTTGGGATCATTTTGGATCTTAAGCATGTGTCTGTACATAACTCCGTAATCTTTATGGTGGAATGACAATTTACTTATCAAAAATAAATCTTGATTTATTAATAAATAAATCTTAGTTATACAATATATAGGATCTCTTATCCATTCACCAAGCCCAATTTCAAGGCCCAAGTGGCCATGAACTCTCAATGTGAGCCAAAGACGCATCTGCAGTTCTTCCAACGATTTCTGTGTATCTGGATGTTCTTGTGTTAGGATCGCCTGATTCCTGATTCTCCAGATAGCCTAGCATGTGAATTGCCAAATAGCCTGACGGACTTTGACAAATTGAAGGGAGGAAGTCATCACTAGTTCCATTGTGATGAGAGCCAGAAGATTATCCGACAAGGTCAGTAGTAATTAGAGCCACATGAAACAAATTTCCCACAATTACTTAGAAATCGAGCACTGAAGCAGCAAATGGAGTACGGATTCGCATTCTTCTTGGCATAAAGGACAAATGATAGACACGGAATTTACCCCTCTTCTAAGTAGATTGTCAGCCATGGGGATTCGATTTTGGAGAGCATGCCAACAGAATGAACTTATTTTCAAAGGTACAAAACAGTTCCAGATTTTCCCCAACATTTCAGTAGCTTCTCCTGATATCCATACTTTTAACATTATGGCTGCATAAATTTCAGATGTAACATAGCCGGGATAACTCCATTGCAAAATATCATCACTGGTGGAATGCTGAGGAGCTTGATTCAGGCGGGACAGGATATGATTCAGCTGTTCCTATTCCACATCAAAGCAGGGATGGTGCCAGGTCCAATTCCACCTTCATATCCTTCAGGTATAATCGTAAAAGTCTTTTTCAGTAAGTACGCGATTCTTATCTGTAGCATTTAGATATAATCCAGGATAATCCGTTGCTAACCATCTGCCATTTAACCAAGGTTCTTCCCAGAATAGAGTCATATCACCATCGCCAATCTTTTTCTACAATCTAGATCAGAACCAGTCAGCATTTAGAACATACTTAGTGATGTCTTGACACCAAACAGAGTTATTTCTCCTTCTTTGTGTACTAAGAATAATGATTGAGCCATATAGGGAGATTATCACCTTCAGCCATAAACTATTTGTATCCTTAAACATACGAAATCCCCACTTTCCCAAAAGGGATAAGTTAACTTGCTTCAATGATTTGAATCCAAGCCCCCTGTATGCATAGGGAAACAGAGGGTTTTCCACAAAATCCAACAGATTTTACGAGATCCACTAGAGGACTTACCCCATAGTAATTTGCTCAGAATATTGTCTATTCTGTGAAGAATAGCAATTGGGCCTTATACATAGACAAATAGTATACAGGAATAGAGGAAAGAATGGATTTAATCAGAGTGATTCTTCCCCCATCGATATATACTTATTATCCAAACATTTCAATCTGTGTGTTAGAGCCTCAATAACAGGATTGCAATAACTGACGAGTCTAGGGTTGATTCCAACATAGACACCCAAATATTTGAATGGAATAGGGCTACTCTTACAGTGCAGGACATCAATCTGTCGTGCCACACTATCCTCTGAGAGGTTTAGGGACATCAAGCTGCTCTTAGAAAAAATTAACCCTGAGACCCGAGGTTAATTCAAATATTCTCAAAATCCTCTTAATGATCAGAGTGTCTGATAATGTACCATTCCCGAATATTATTGAGTCATCAGTGAATTGTTGGTGAATAACTATTACCTCATCATTTCCTGCTTTATAACCTTCCAACATTCCTATGTTCGTAGCTCTAGTAATCAATTCATGTAGACCTTCAGCAGCTATAGCATAGAGTAGAGGAGACAGTGCATCACCCTGCCTAAGTCCTCTATGCATTTTAAACTCACCACACGAACTCCCATTAATCATAATAGATATGTAGGCTGATTCCACACATTCTCTTATCCAACACATCAATTTTTCACAGAATCCTTTTGCCTCCATAATTTGTCTGAGATATTTCCAGCTTACACTATCGAAAGCTTTCTGAAAATCTACTTATATGATCGAGCAGCTTTTCTTTTTTTGATCTAGCTTCATGCAAAACTCCATTAGTTAATAGCATACTATCCATGATGTATCTATTATGGATAAAACCTGTTTGCTGAGGGGAGATTATCCATGGCAAGATTCTTCTCAAACAAAGTGATAGCACTTTAGAAAGTAGTTTGTAAATAGAGCCCACCATAGATATCGGTCTAAAGTCAGGAATTGAGCTTGGAGTAGAGCATTTAGGAGTCAAAACCACCATAATAGCATTCAATCATTTAGTAAACTTTTGTGCACATCAAAAGTCATTGAAAAATTCCAGAATATTAGTTTAAAAGATGGGCTAGAAATGCTTTAAAATCTTGTAGTTAAAGCTATCTAGATCAAGACCTTTTCCACTACCACAAAGCTTTGTAGATGCAAATACCTCCTGCTGAGAAATTTGAGCTGTGAGAGCCTCATTTTTTGCAGCAGATACTGTGTCATTTAAGTTCCCGGATATAGAGGGAAGAGGCATTAGTTCCTATGAGTAGTGAAGCTTGAAACTTTCATGAGTGAAATCCTTGACAGCATTGACCTCAGATATCCACTGTCCTTCAATGTGAACACCCTTAATAGTATTATAAGAACCATTGTTCTTAATGCAGGCATGAAAACATTTAGTGTCCACATTCCCCTCTTTAATCCATTTGTTTCTGAATTTTTGGAATAAAAGAGAATCCATCATACCGTTTAGCTTCTTGAGTTCAATTTCAGCATGGCGACTTTTCACAATATCAGCCTCACTTAAAGGAGCAACATCTATTTTGAGATCTAGGCTAGATAATTCATTTTCAGCTGCTTTAGTTTGTTGAGATAGGTCCACAAATATTTCTTTATTCCAGATCCTCAGTTTCTCCTTCAATTGTTTGAATCTATGAAGGGGAATAAATCCTTTAGTGCCAGAAACGTAAGTTTGAGACTGAGCTTCCTTAACAAAAAAATTCAAAATCCTTGTGCTGAAACCACGCATCCAAAACTTTAAAAGGTTTGGGTCCCCCGTTCTGAATCTTGTTCAATAATAGTCGGGAGCAATGATCGAAGGACTTTCTATCAATAGCCAATTGGGTGACCTGAGGGCAAATGTGTAACCACTAATCATACGCCAGAAAACGATCTATTCTGCTAGAACTTTACCCTCCCGGATGATAGTAAGTGTAATTTCTTGTTTATAGGGGAAGATCAACCAAACCAATGTCATCAATGAATTGGTTAAACTCATTTATCTCACTTACTATAGGCTGAGATAAACCTTGTCTCTCAAAAATGTTCCTCACTGCATTAAAGTCACCACACAAGATCCATATAGCATCAGGTTCTAACTGCATTCTCCCTAGAATACACTGCCACAAACACCTTTTCCCCTCAATAGTGCAGGGAGAGTATATTGATAGAATTTTTAGCGAGATAGGCGCAACTGTAGAAAGCCAGTCACTATAGATTTCTAACAGATTTCTAGAGCTCCATGAGCCAGATAATGCAAAGCTATCTAATCTCCAAGTACATAATAGGTCCCCAGATAGTCCCCTGGATGGTTGATATTCAAATCCAAAAGCATCATTCCCCCAGATTCTTTCACACGTCTTGCTCTGTATCATAGATTGTTTCGTTTGTTGTAAGCATACGAATTGTATGTCATACTTACAAATGGCCTGTCGTATTTCTCCTTTTGGGTGGCCACCACCTAGGCTTCTAATATTATGATTTAAGATTTTCATTGAAACTGCTCTAACTTTTGTCAAGAACTTAGATATAGAATTACTCATTATTCAGCTTGTCATGGATCTCCATCTCTACTAGCTTCTCCAAGTGTTCTTCTCTAGTATCACTGCCAAGGATGTTTGCTAACTATAATGTGGATCTTGCTTCATTTAGGACATCATCAGGAGTCTCTGAAACTCTATCAGATGCAAGATGAGTTTTAGATGTGCCTCTATTAGTCTGTGTAGTTTAGCAAGAGATTCAGATCCAACACTTAGAGATTTATGGACCATAGGTTTTTTCCCATAACTTCAGCCTACTTTAGAATTCAACCTGGATCTTTTTGAATTTAAAGAGCCCGACGGAATCGAATAGCTAAATAAGTTGTTACTTTCAATATCACTGCCTAGGGAAGAAGGATTCGGTAATGGGTAGTTCAAGTCAACTAGGGGAGTCCCACTTTTCTCTATACTCTGCTATTTATGCAGAGACCAGAATAATTTAATTAATGCTGACCCTTTCACCTTCCAACTGACCTTTCGCATTAGCAATTACCTGAGATTTTGCCAGAGCTGGGGATACTCCGACGAAGACGTTATGCTTACGGAGAACAGTGGCGTGGCCAAAGTATCTTCATCCACTCTTTCCTCCACAATTTCAATTTCCTATGATCTAGAGTCTACCACAATAGATTTGATCCCCTCAAGCTCCTTCCTTGCTGCAGTAAGAAACTGCATTCTACACCACAGAAGATTTTATGATGAAGCATATTATCATCAATTTTCAGGACTGAACCAAAATGAGACCCTATCCACTTGAGGCTTCGTTCATTCCAGCACTCGAAAGGAACACCTTTAATTCGTATCCAAACTTGTCTCGTCTGTATTTCCGCATCAAGTTCCCACTTCTTATCTTGAGAGAACAGCAAATTCTGACTCTAGTTGGCCAAATCCAGAAGTCTAGTTTCTTTATCTTTACTTAACCCACGAATCAACGCTTTATCACCAGCAATTAGGTCCAAAGAGAAACCTAAGAAGCCACATGGCTCTATTTTTTGTCAATTTCTAAAGTATCTCTATCCTTTAGGTCAACTATGATTGCATTTTCCACCCAGGCTCTATCAACTGGACTGGTATGACGTTATTTCCTACCCTCTATAGGAGCTTTAGGGGTATGAGAGCCTCAGTTGTTGACTATATCCACATAGGATACTTCTGTATGCAGGCTGGGATTAACAGCTACTCCGTTAGTCACCTGAGGCGTATACTTTGATATTACTTTCGCCTTCTATGTCTGCACTTTCTTTGTGGTTTGGAATTTGGATATGTTAACCTGCAATTTGTATCCAACTAGAATCCTTTTGTTCAACTGCTCTACTAGAGTCATAGGATTAAGTATTCTTTCATAGCGAGCAAAGCCAAACCTTTTTCCATTGAGTCCCGGTGGATTGGAGATGAAAATGTCAAATACTTTGCCGTGCTCTTTGAATATACTGGCCATCCTCCCTCCATCCCAGCTAGGAGAGAAGTTTGTGAAATAGAGATATGTAAGATTATCTCTCATCTCCTTAATGCAATTGAGATGAGATCTCCCTGAAGTTTTTACAGACCATGTTTGAAATCTTCTTGCAGGTCCAAGTCGTTCATCGACTCTTCTCTTTCTTGTGACCAGGGTCCAAGGCTCTCCATGTTCTTCAGCCCTAATCTGGCCTCTAGTTGGTTGTTTACGGGCACTGCTTCTTCCGAGCTCCATCTTTTGACGACAGTTTTTCCTCTAGACGCCATCTTGATCATCCGGAGAGGATCGGAGTTGTTTTAGAGTGTTTCGAACTTGTAGGCACCCCTTGTTTCCCACTTCTCCAGTAGCTTTATTTAGTTATTTTTTTGTAGCTAAGTTTCCTTTACATTCATAGAATAACGTAAAAAACTGAACAAAATATTTACCTAGTTGGATTTTTCCAAATCGAACTACAAATCTAGCTAAAAAGCCTGCATACGAGGGTTATGCATCCAGTCATTCATTGTGAATGTTGCAGGAGGTACTCTATGAGCATGTATCCAATACCAAACCATTTGCTTCACAGTATGTAGGACATCATTAATTCCTTCTCCATCAAATCGAGCATTGTTACGCTCTTTCCAATAGATTTTCCGATATCCTTCTCTTTCCTGCCCCTGGACTGTATTATGAAGGCTTGCCAGTGATCTGCTATGTCGTCATGTATATTTATTGATAGTTCAAACCATTCAGCCATTGAGTTCTATATTTCCAAGGCGTGTGTGCATTGACAAAAGAGGTGTGTAGCCGACTCTTCAACAAGACCACACCATATTCACAGTGTCACCTGAGTGCTCACCGCAATTTCTCTTGAGCTTAGGTTATCCATTGTTGTTATTCTGCCCTGTAAGACACGCCACATGAAGACTTGTATCCTCTTTAGTGAATATTTTCCTCAAGCTGTGCAAAGATAGCTTCTATTTGGTTTGGTACTGTCTTCCCTCTCAGTTTGGATCGCTTGGTAAGCACTTAAGACTGAATATTTTCCAGAAGGATTGGACCTCCAGTACCAAGCATCTGTGTCACTGTTGTTCGGTCTGTGGAGCTTGGCAATGTCCACTATCATTATTCGTTTCTCTTCTTCCCAGTCCCATAGTTGTCTTCTAAACCTTAGATAAGGTTCACCTTGTTCGTCAGTTTGGTTCATCACTGTTTGTACAGAACTTGTTCTGTCCAGAGATAAACTATAAAGCTCACTGAACATTGTTGCAAAAGGTCCTTCTCTAGTCCAGTTAGTTGTCCAGAATAGGGCTGCATTTCCAGAGTTGATGCTGATTTGCAGATCATTTAGAAACCATCCTCCAGCAGCAACTTCCAAGATTTCAGACCATTCTTTAGATGTGTTATCAGGCAACGTTACCAGATATACTTCGGCCATATGATATGTAGGTTGGAAGTATTTTGCTCGTATGACCGTACTCCAAAGGCTCTCTGCTTCTGATTTCAATCTCCAGATCCATTTAGCTAATAGAGCCATGTTCATTGCTCGCAGGTCCTTCACACCGATTCCTCCATCGACCCTTTCCAAGCAAATGTGCTCCCATTTGATACAATGCACCGGGCGTTCCTGCTGAGAGTTTTTCTGCCAAAGGAATTTTGCGATTATCTTTGTCAGTGTGCTAATTGCCTGCGTAGGGGCATAAAACATTGATAAGTAATAGATAGTAATTCCTGTAAGAATAGATTTTATCAAAGTAAGTCTCCCTACGAAGTTTAGAAGTTTTTTCTCACATTTTTTTAGATGATCCTTCACTTGCTGAATTAATCTGTCCCGTAACCTGATTCTTCTTGGATTTACACCAATTGGTAACTAA
>JAOYMZ010085008.1:0-11194 GCA_025802335.1 Pinguicula primuliflora
TTAATTTTGATTTAATTTTAATTTTAATTTTGATTTAATTTTAATTTTAATTTTGATTTAATTTTAATTTTAATTTTGATTTAATTTTAATTTTAATTTTAATTATTTTAATATTATATTTTTATCTTTCTTTATTTTCTTAAATATATATTTATGTGGCGAATCGTTCATCATTTATCAAAATAGATATCACGATAATAATTAATGCGTCGTGTGCTTCGATTTAAGACGTGACTTGATACTATTTTGATCTACTTATTTTTTATTTTTAATATCAAGTTATATTTTGTGTGATATTTAGATTTTTCTTTGATGCCGAAAGCGTCATAATTTTAATCTTAGGGTGTAGGGTTATTGAAGTTTAACCTTAGTGTTTATAGGGTTTAGGGTTTTAGTTTTTTGGGTGCGAAGTCGCCATAATATTAATTCTCGTCTTTAAATAAAGTTTAGCATTTAGTGTTTATAGAGTTTGGGTTCATTATTTAGGGTTTTGGTTTTTCGGCGGCGAATCCGCCATAATATTAATTGTCGATGTTATATGAAGTTTAACATTTGTGTTTTTTAGAGTTTGGATTCATCATGTAGGGTTTTAGTTTTTCGGCCACGAAACCGCCGTAATATTGTTTTTCATTTTGTAATAACGTTTAGCATTTATGATTTATAGAGTTTTGGTTTATATGTTCTCAGGATTTAGGAGCGGTTTAGGGTTTATATGGTACGATTTTATTTTTTCGGTGGCAAAGTCGTCGTAATATTATTCACCATTGTTTTAGGGTTTAGGATTTTAGCAGCGAAGCTGCCGTAATATAATTCACTATTTTATTTAGGGTTTGGGTTTATTAGGTAGGATTATAGCGGCGAAACCGCCGTAATATTAAGTACCATTTTTTATTAGGGTTTAAGGCTATTTTAGGGTTTAGAGTTTATTTATGGTTTAAGGTTTATGAGGCAGGGTTTATTTTTTCGGCGGCGGAGCCGACGTAATATTAATCACCATTTTTATTAAAATTTAGGATTATCTTATTTTTGTTATTATAAAAAATATTTTTTTTGGCTTGTCCATATAAATATGGAAATACCTGTATGGATGTGTACCACTCCTCTAAAGAATAGTGTATCATATGAGTTCGTTGATCCCTTCATTGATTATAACTATAAGTAACTCAATGACAAACAATTTGGTCTCGATATAAATATACGTGGCCGCGATTACATATCGGGGTTTAGCTTTATTAGTCATTTTAGCTGATGTTAGAGTTGTAAGAACGAAATACCGAAACGTTTAATCTTTACGAATAGGTGAATAGGTTGAATCCTCTTTTAAAATAAAAATAGACCAAAGCACTGAAGATTTGGGTATATAAAATCTCTACATAGCTTATCTTTTTCATTGTGTCCCACATTGGTAAGGCATGATTATTTTTCTCTATCTTTTTAAAGGAGAGTGATGAAATTTTACAAAAGTTGGAACTATAAAGTATAATGCAATATTTTTTTCTGTAGTGGCAAGAAAAATGAGTGAAAGGCAACTATTGATTGTTGTGGATTCTACCGTTTGAATATAATAATACCATGCAGACGAAATTAGATATTTTTACACAAGAATCAATTGTCTATTAGCATCTTACTATTTTTTTGGCAAATCAAGTTTAATTTTTCATTAATAAGAAATTATATTTACAAGATTGTATCCCCAAAATCCAGTATCTCAACGGGAAAAATTTATCATGTGCACTGCTCGCTTTTCTCTTTTTCAATCCGAACTAGTTTAATCTTGTAACAGATTTTTCATTCTACCTAGCTACCACAATTTGTGCTTTATCCGAGTAATTGCTTCGTAGCTTGTGATTTTCTTCTGTTGAAATATAGTTTGATTCCTGCAGTACCAGAGTTCCCAGATTACAAATGACCAGACACACCTCCAGAAATGCTTGTACGTCTTTCTTCAAAACAGAGCCATGGATCTCGCGGGAACAACACCGATTTTTCACATAGCCAGAGGAAAATTTCTTCCTTGATTGATTTTGCAAAAGCACATTGGAAGAAAATGTGTTCTACACTCTTAATTGTTGCTTCACGCAATTTGCATCACAGATCATCTCCCACATTTACGCCTCTAACAATTAGATTGTCCAACGTAGGTACCCAATTTTGATGCATTCTCCATACGAAAGCACTTTCTTTCAATGGCGCGATATCAGACTACCGTTTGGCTAAATGAGCGATGCATTGGAGTTGTAAGCCATAAGTTTCACAATCTCTTTGTAAACTGATTTTGATGTATACTTGCGTCTGATGTTATTTTCCATTCCCTATAGTCCTGGTTATACTCATTTAGCCTGCATTCGGATATTAGATGTAGTAGATCAAGAAAATTGGCAAATTCTTGTGTAACGAGTTCTCTCATCCAATTCCAGGACCAAGTGGGCTGAGACATATCTGTAGCAGCTGCATTTTGTTGTTTTTGTGCTATAAGCTTGTACTTATCTGCGACAACATAGTATAGTGTTGGAACACATCACACAATTTGTAGTTTCCATTCCAGCAATCTTCCCATAAGTAAGTGTCAAAACCATCTCCCAGTTTTCGTCTTAAGGATTTCCCAAACCATTCACCCGTTCTGATCATGCTTACTAGAGTTCTCCACCAAGTAGAATAAATTAAAGTCGCTGGATGTTGCCTTCATACAACACAACTCTATAGAAGTCACCATAATTGGTCTCCATTATCCTCTTTCATAGACTCTCATCTTCATCGTTTAGGAGTTTTCAGCCCCATTTCCCAATTAGAGCATCATTGAATGAGATCAAGTCTTTTATCCCAAACTTTGATCAATATCTCTGTTGTCCAAGCCACCCAATGGAGCTTAGAGCCCTGACGTTGATTACCACCTCATAGAAATCGAGAGAATTTCTTCTATACTATTTTTATAACTGATTTTGGAGCTTTGTAAGTAGAAAAGAATTGACCTATCAAGCTTGTAAGCACACCTTTCACCAAGATAATTCTTCAACCGAAAGATAAGTAATTGTTTTTCCAACTCACCAACCATCTTCGAATTTTATCAATCATGGATTTCCATAGTTTATATCTGTTTGTGTTCTCTCCAATAGATAGCCCGAGATATGTAAATGGAATTGAATCTAACTGACAACCCAAGATATTAGCAAAATACTGCATTTCCTGAACAGGAATATTGATTCCAAACAGACGATTTTTTGTATAGTTTACCTTAAGTCCATTGAGCAATTCAAGAGCTTTGAGGGAATATCTTATAATCTTCACATCTTGAATGGTCTCATTACCAAATATTAGAATGTCGTCAGCGTATTGGAGCTGTAGAATATAGAATTCTCCCATGCTATAGCCACTATATAGCTGTTGATTATATGCTTTGTTCAGAATCCAGTGTAAAGCTTCAACCACAATTAGGAATAGATGTGGAGACAGAGGATCTCCTTGTTTGAGACCCTTTTCTGGTCTGTAATCTTTTGTTAGGCTCCCATTTACCAAGATAGAAATAGATGGAGTTGCAATGCATTCTCTGATCCAGTTCCTCCATTTTAATGGGAACCCCATAACTTCCAGCATATTTAGTCGAAAAGGCCAATCTACTGAGTCAAAAGCCCGTTGAAAGTCCACTTTCAACATTAAGCATTTGTTTCTATTTTTCTTTGCAGAGTCTATCACCTCATTCACACATAATACTCCTTCTGTGATGTGTCTTCCTTTGATGAAACCTTATTGATTCTTTGATTCTTTGATGAAACCTCATTCACACATAATACTCCTTCTGTGATTCTTTGTTGAGGAATTCAGCCTCGTGTTGGTGACTTGAATCGATTCGTGTTGGGTATGAAACTCAGGGTGGTAAGTCATCGTGTTGAAGTTAAGGCAGTGCAGAGGAAAGGGGAGGAGGTGGTCTACGGTTCTGTGTTTTGGTAAAGGAAAGCAAGCGTGCATGATATGGTAGTATCTGGTCTTAGCATAGAGAGGAGATACGTCGTCTGGAGTTGGTATATTAAATTGTCTGGTTTTATTACGTGGTAATGCGTTCATCCCTCCCCTGAAGCTTTACTTTGGATTCTGAACAAAGCATATAATCAACAGCTATTTAAAGTTTAAAATTCTACGCAAAATATTAAAGTTGGAATATTTTGTTCTGAAAACTGGAGCTATTTTAAACTGCGATAATTCTGTAAAATACATTACAATTTCCGCTGCGCAAATATCTGATTTGCATGCTGCATGTATTGAACTGTTCTGGTGTCACTGGAAATTTCATTTGCCTCTGTTTTGATACATACACTGTTCTGCGAGTGACTGATTGTTGAGTGTCATAATACTATCTACTAGTAGTTTTTTGAAAGAAAGAGGTCAATAATTCTTTGGCTGAAAATTCTGTGAATTTCACGCTTTAAGCTGTTTTAAAGTGATTGAAAACTGCTCAGTTAATTCTCGAGTATTACTTTGGTTTCGGTTTTTTAAAGAAATTCAGAGTTAATATTTGACTTATATTGCTGTCTGTGATACTGTGATATACTATCTGTCAGTTCTGATCTTACTGTGAAGGAGGAGACAGGAAATTCAGAAAGGAAAAGGGGAAAGGAAAAATCCCGAACAGAAAATAAATAAAAAAAATAGGGAAGGGAAAAAATAAGCCTCCAGGCAACAGACCGTCCACAAAAATATTTATGGATTGGGGCTTACACTCACAGCCCCTTGTAAGTCTCCTTTTATCCTTTTCTGCACTCTTAAGGTAGGTCTGTGAGCCTAAGTTTGGCTTATGAGCCCGAGGTGCTTTTATTGCTTTGGCCCATGAGCCTTATCTGATATTATCTGGCCTATGAGCAAAATTGTTTACTGTTTTGGCCTGTGAGCTCTGCCTGTTTTATTCTATTTGAGTGTGATTTAGGGGTCTAGAGAGGAGTCCTGTGAAGAGAGCCCTTGAGGATCTCTGTGGGTAAGTCTCATGCATGCGCTAGAGTTTATTGCTAGAATAGCCTTTGATTACCAGTTTTTTTAATTGTGTTGACTCTTGAAATAAGAGTTTGAGGCTGGAAAAACTAGCTTAAATTTGCTCTTGTTTGCTCCTGAGAGTATCTGAAATTTTTCAACACATGAGTACTACACATTTTGTGATATTGTTGTATCTGTGATCTCTGAACATGGCTACTCGAGTTGAAATTGCTTTGTTTGATGGGAAGGGGGGGTTTCCTTCATGAGCTAGACGTATGAAAGCTGTTTTATCTCATAATAAGGTGCATTATGCCCTAGTTAAGGATGTCTAGAGATGGCCTGAACCCATTAGAACTAAAGTGGAAAAAGTTAAAGAGGAAGCTTTGAATCTCTTAATTTTAAATCTGTCTGATGCTGTGATTAGGAAGCTAGATGGTTCTGAGGACCCGTTAGAAATATGGGATAAATTACATGTTTTGTATGCTTCTAAGGATCCAGCAAACCTATTTTTTGTAAAAGGTTCTATCTTTTCATATAAAATGGAGTTTGATAAATCTGTTGATGAAAATTTGGATTAGTTTTTTAAACTTACACAATTATTGAAAGGCACTGAGCATGATATAGATGAAAATTCAATTGCAATGATTTTGTTGAACTCTATGACTGAAGACTATTCTGTGGCGAAGAATGCTTTACAATATTCAGGTGCAGTCCCAAAAATAGAGGTTATAATTTCTGGTTTGAAGTCTAGAGAGTTGGGAGTTGGAATTGAAAAGGTCTAAGTGTGCCTCTATTGTTTTATTTGCCAATGATAAAGATAAAACTGAATATGAGAAAACTAGACATGATCCTAGGCCTCCTGTCCAAAATCAAAATAGAAATAACAGGAATTCGAATTCGAATTCAAA
This sequence comes from Pinguicula primuliflora, assembly GCA_025802335.1. NCBI lineage: Eukaryota > Viridiplantae > Streptophyta > Magnoliopsida > Lamiales > Lentibulariaceae > Pinguicula > Pinguicula primuliflora. Next base: position 5,868 of record JAOYMZ010085008.1, read on the forward strand.
TAGAAATTTTCAGAATTCACAAGGTAATAGAAATTCGAATTTTAACAACTCTAGAGGTTCTCAAAATCATTTTTCAAACAAAAGATCAGGTTTTCAGAATACAAATCAACTTAGATGCAATTTTTGTAATAAGGTTGGTCATGTTTTAAGCTACTACTTTACTTATAACAAGACTTTGAAGTTTCAACAAAATTTGAGTGATGTGAATGGTGATTCGAATGCACTGTTTGTTACTGATTTACAAAGTCAAAATGCAGTAGGGAATTTTAGAAATGATAACATTACCTCTCAAATTGTGTCCAAAAACATGCATGGTCAAAACTGCAATAGTAATACAAACACTGCTATATGTCCTTCTGTCCAAAAACAGTGTGTGCATAATAATGTCCCGTGCATGAACAACAATGTGGTTAATTCTAATGTGGAAAACAGTCTTTGTGATCCTAAAAATATGGTCAGTTGCTATAATAGTTCACTGCAAATGAATTCCGTGTTTTATGTTGAAGGAATGCATGCTAAATCAGAAATTGGGGAAACTGAGTATGATGCTTTGAGTGATTTTATGTCTGAATGTCTGAAATTCAGTGATGTTATGTCTGATCAGAATCTGAGTTTAAATAAATCTGATGCTCTTTTAGAAAAATCTGTACCTATTTTTCAAAAATCAGAATTAAATGTGGTTAAGAAATCTAGTTTTGAAACTGTTTTTAATGTGGATTATGTGCTGAATATAATTGACATGTAGTCCTCTAAGAAGTGAGTTTTAGATTCAGAGTGTACTTATCACATGACACTGCACTTAAACTGGTTTAGTTCACTAGATAAGAGCATGCATGGTGTGGCCATAATGAAAAATGACAATGTTTGTAAAATAGAAGGGACATGTTCTATTTGCATGAGACTTGAAAATGGTACAACAATTAAATTGACTAATGTTAGGTATATTTCAGATTTGAAAAGAAATCTTATATCACTTGGTATGCTTGAGGAAAATTGCTGTCATTATTCTGCTATAAATGGTATTCTCACTGTTTACAAACATGATAGTGTGGTTTTAACTGGTTTTCGAAAAGACAGGCTTTACTATTTGAATGACAAGACATTATGTGCAAGTGCATTGACTGTTTCTGGTGTGAATGAAGCTAAGTTGTGGCATTTACTTCTAGGGCATATGAGTGAGAAAAATATGGCAATTTTGCATGCGAAAGGTTTGCTAGGTAGACAGAAACTAGGGAAACTTGATTTTTGTGAGTCTTGCATATATGGTAAGCATCATAGGGTTAAATTTCCTAAAGGTGTGCATAAGTCTAAACGGTGTTTGAATTATATACACTCTGACTTGTGGGGGTCTGCCTCTGAGGCCACACATGGCGGAGGAAAGTATTTCCTATCCATAATTGATGATTTCAGTAGGAAGGTTTGGGTTTTTTTTGTTAAAAACAAAAGATAAAACTTTTCCATGTTTTGGGAATTGGAAAACCTTGATAGAAAATCAGAAAGGGAACAAAATTAGATATCTAATAACTGACAATGGCTTAGAATTCTGCAATCGAGTCTTTGATGATTTTTGCTCCTTGCATGGCATAACTAGGCATCACACGGTTAGATATACTCCACATCAAAATGGCATAGCAGAAAGAATGAATAAAACATTGCTAGAAAAGGTTAGGTGCATTCTGTCCACTTCTGGCTTGTCAAAAAAATTTTGGGGTGAAGCCCTTCATACTGCAGCTTTTCTTATAAATAGAACTCCTTCAAGGGTCATTGGTTTTAACAGTCCTGAATGTGTTTGATTTGATTCTGTGGTTAAATTGGAAAATTTGAAAGTATTTGGATGTGCTGCTTATGTTCATAACAGTGTTGGGAAATTAGACCTTAGGTCTGTTAAATGTATTTTTCTGGGTTATCAGGAGGAGTAAAAGGATATAGACTGTGGGATAAAAACATGCATGGAATGAAAGTGATTATTAGTAGGGATGTTATTTTCAATGAAACTGATTTTCCTTACTTGAATGCAAATGTGAATAGACAAGTATCTGATTTTTCGGTTTATAGTTCTAGGAGAATTTCTTTTGAAAACGAGGACCCCCCACTGTCCCTATTGAGGTGGAACATCAACCTACACCTCAAATTGAGATGGAGGATGGTGGAAATGGTTCTAAATCAGAACCTAATCCATCTCAGATAGAAGCTGATGCTGCTGTGCTAAATAATGTGCCTGAAGTTGTGGTTGAAAACTTGTCACCAACTGAAACTAGAAGTGGTGATGTGCAAGATGAACAAGCTTTATAAACTTTTGTGTTGGCTAGAGATAGAGAAAAGAGAGTTAGAAAACCAAACTTGAGATATGCAAACTATGCAGAGATAATTGATTATGCTTTTACAATTGGTCAGCAAGTATTATTTTATGAACCTGAAAGCTTTTGTGAAGCTATTGCGTGTTCTGATGCACTTAAATGGAAGTTGGCAATGGATGATGAAATCAAATCTTTGCATGAAAATAGTACATGGATTTTAGTTCCTAAATCGATTGGTAGAAAGACTATAGGGTGCAAATGGATTTATAAAGTTAAAGAAGGAAATTCTGAAAATGAGAATGTGAGATATAAAGCTAGACTTGTTGCAAAAGGTTTTAACCAAAGGGAAGGGATAGACTTCAATGAGATATTTGCCCCTTTTGTTAAATTTAAAACTATCCATATATTGCTTACTCTTGTTGCTTGGAATGACTTTGAGTGTGATCAACTTGATGTTAAAATTGCTTTTTTATATGATGATCTTGATGAGGAGATTTATATGGATCAACCACTAGGATATGTAGATAAAGAAAAATCAGATTGTGTATGTCTCCTGAAAAAATCATTATATGATTTAAAACAGGCTCCTAGGCAGTGTTACAAAAGATTTGATTCATTTGTTACTAGTTTGGGATTTGTGCGAAGCCAATATGATTCCTGCTTTTATTTCTTGCTCAGAGGTGACTGTTTTGTCTATTTGCTCTTATATGTTGGTGATATGCTGCTTATTAGTAAATCTAGAGCTGAGATTGATAAAATGAAGTTACAATTGAAATCAGAATTTGAAATGAAGAATTTAGGGGAAGCTAAGAAGACTTTAGGCATGGAAATAAACAAAGATAGGGATAATGGGACACTAAAGCTACATCAAACAAATTATATGAAGAAAGTCTTGAAGAAATTTGGTTTTGAAAGTGTTAAAACTGTTTCTATACCTTTAACTTTGCATTTAAAATTGAATAAGTTACAATGTCCAAAAACAGCTTCTGAAACTTTAGAAATGGAGAGTATACCTTATTCAAATGTCTTAGGTTCTCTAATGTTTGCTATAGTGAGTACTTGGCCTGATTTGTCTTATGTTGTCTCTTTTCTTAGTAGATTCATGTCTAATTCAGGTTTGGAACATTAGGCTGCTTTAAAATGGGTCTTGAGATACTAGAATGGAACTTGTGATCTTGGTCTTGTGTTTAGAAGAAACTGTCAGAATTTAAATCTATGTGGATATGTTGACTCTCGTAAATCAACAACTTGCTATCAATTCTTGCTAGGTGGAAACTGTAAGCTGGAAATCTTAATTACAACGTATAGTTACACTGTCTACAACTGAATCTGAATATATTGCCTTGACTGACTGCTTTAAGAAATGCGTGTGGTTATATGGTCTGCTGAGTGTATGCAAAATTTTGAATGATATAGGGATTGTTTTCTGTGATAGCCAGTCTGCAATTCATTTGAGTAAAAATCCGATTTTCATGAACGAACCAAACATATAGATGTAAAATTACATTTTATAAGGGATATGATTGCTGATAAAGTGGTATTGCTTGAAAAGATAGATACAAATCTTCATTCTGCAAACATGGGTACGAAAATAGTAACACAATTAAAGTTTCAGTATTGCTTAGAGCATATTGGCATGAGTAGAGTGTAGTTGTGCATTTACACTGCTGTATTTACTTTACTGCATTGTCGGATAATGAAGCATATAGGGCTGAGAAAATTGTTCTCTTTATGTTGCATTAAGTCTTCCTGAGAAAAGTTTGTTGTTTTTTTGAAGCATTGGCTGTATGTTTTTCCTGTTATATTCACTGCGTGAGTTTGCATATAGATTGTGTTCTGATGGTTGAATGCCTTCTGTTGATTTACTTCATACTTGTGCTGATGCATGCGGTTATAATATTGTAAGGGTAGTTCAGATTAATCAACATCTGAATAAATAGAAAGATGCATGATCAGAAATCAACTATGGGTAGTACTATACTGCACTTGCTCTGCGTTTTATTTCTGCATTGTCTTATTCTACAGGAAACGTCTTGTTTGACTAAATCATAAGCCCAAGGTGGAGATTGTTGGGAGTGTGCTCATGATCCAGTCCATTACCAAGCCCGAATCAAGGCCTGAAGAGGAAATACTTCTATCCCTATTCTATTTTCTTTTATATTATATTTGCACACACAATGCACCCTTTTATGTTTTATGCATAATAACACACATATTCACGGTCACAAAGATATAGCCGGATGATGTAACTTAGAGTCTAAATCCTCAGGTTCATGGTGACTCAATTGAATTGTCAATCGGGTAACGCTAAGCGTGGCTTGGAGGTTGAAATTCACATACTCGGAGAAATTTCCTATTTGACCTCGTATTTCGACTATCGGTTCATTATGTTAGGTTGCCGGGATTGGGAGTTATTGACTGGACCTTTTGCTGTTCTTGGCCGTATTGATTTTAGCCCAATTCCCTTCATATATTTTTCTGTCCACCTATTACTTATCTTAATTGTTTTGGCTCGTTTGCTTGTCCAGCCTGTCTGCACATTTATTCGGTTGCTACATTTTCTCTGGACCATTACCCAATTCTGGCCCTTTTGCATCTGTTCTCCTCCGAACTTTCGAGATCCGATATATATACTACACTTAACCATTTATACCGTCACTTTTATCTCTCTCACTTGATATCTCTCTGTGTTTACTCTCTATCTCATGAAACCCTAGCCGACATCTTCCTTTTCCGGGCGATTCAACTCGTTTTCTCTATATACTCGAAGTATATCTGTCCAGTTTTGGACTCCTCTCGTCGAGATCTACATTTTGAATCGATTGGTTTTGTGTTTGAGTGGTTGGAAGGAAATTCTCTCCGAGCCAAACTGACGGATCAGACTGCTGTTTTAGTCTCTTTGACTCGCACGTTCGATTACTAGACGAATCTGCATGTCCGAAACCAGGATTTCATATATATATATATACGGGAAGGTTATATGTCCCTGATTTTTGCCCTAATTTTTGCCATGATTTTTCAATTCCGGCC
>JAOYMZ010085019.1:0-11193 GCA_025802335.1 Pinguicula primuliflora
GTTTTTGTGTGTTTATTACCATTCGGAGGTTAATTTAGGGGTTTGGTTATGTTTAGTTGCTTTAGTTTCGTTGTAGCTTGATTAGAATAGTGACGACTCGAAATCATTGTGGTTACTCTGAGAATGCATTTGAATAAGCATTTTTAGACTTACTTCCTTGGGAGATGATCCTTGCTTGCCAAGGATTTATTACTTGTACGATTGCGTATACTTGCGCATTTGTGTGACGTATATTCGTCTCATCACCTATAGCCGTGTTTGATGTTGCATGACTGAAAGCTGCTCATCAGTGTTTTGATCTCCTTGATTTGATGATATATTCGCCATGGAGTGTCCATTATCTGCAATATCACATTCAAAAGATGCTAGCCTTGGTTACTCTCACGGTTTGTATCAAATGTGATTGGTATGTTTAGGAGGACTGGTGATAAGGGAGCCTCCACCAAGTGTTGATTACCTACGGGGCCTTGTGGCTCGCGACCCTACGTGGATATTTTCTTGCACGTCCGTAGCAGCGTTGATTGAGGTCGATTGTACTGGTGAGTCAAGAAGTGCCTTTTTATTTTAGCATGGTCTAGCTTTGCAATTTCTAGTATGTATTTGACATGTTGGGTTGTACCTAGAGTATTTTGTTTATATATTGGGCCTGGACATCTTTTTTTCCTTGGATATTCGGAGGGTTCAATTTGTCAGTTAATGGAATTTGTTAAGTGCATTCATTTGAAGGTCTCATGAATGAAAATTTGGGCTTGGGTATGGCTCGAGGACATACTGCCATAACGAACCTGCGAGATTTCTGGTGAGAAATATCGGGTTCGTTACACCCACCAATCAGCAGATCTTTGAGCTTATTTCGGATCTCACAACAAAGATAGACAGAACCGAATTGCTGAGGCCACAGGGAGAAACATGTGTCATTTGTGGAGGTATTGGTCATAATTTTAACTCTTGCCCTTCTACTTATGTAGGTGAACAGGAACTGGAGCACACCAACTGGGCTATGGGTCAGAGTGTTCAGCCTCCTAAACCTACACTAGAAGATATGCTCACTAGATTCATGCAAGAAGCTAGCAGTGACAGAGCTGCAACCAACAAGAGGTTTGAGCACATAGATGCCTCTATAAAGAAGTTAGAGATACAGGTGGGACAACTTGCGACTGAGGTGCATGCCCAGTAAAAACTGGAAGGAACGCAACTGCCCAGCCAATCACATCAGGTGAACGTCGTACCTGTTTTGAGTAGTGAAAAAACTGATCAGTTGGGAGAGGAGGACTTGGATGATCCGCCACCTATAGATGGTTCGACAACTACAGTGTTCGTTTCTGGTGAGATCGTTCCTTCCTTGAGTTTGCCTTTGAATTCTTGTGAATATCATGATAGGCCCCTACCTAGAGTTGCACTGATAGAATTACCTGAATATTTTAAGTATGTCTTTTTACGTGAGGACAACACTTATCCTGTTATCATCTCTTCTTGTCTAACGATCTTGGAAGAATCCAAGGTTATAGATATTTTATGCAGGCACAAGGCAGTAAAGGGAGAGGTGATAAACCTCCTGAGTGACAAAGTGATCCTCCCAAGTGCTAGATGGCGAGTGGATCAATTCGGCTGAGGTAGTCTCAAAGGAGCCTAGAATCACAATGGTGAAGGGTGAAGAGAGAGAGCTTGTACCTACTAGGGTGCTTACTGGATGGAAGATGTGCACTGATCATTGGAGATTGGCTGCCACCACGGAAAATTATCATTTCCCTCCTCCTTTTTCTGATCTGATGCTTAAATGTTTAGATGATCATGATTCTTACTACCTCCATGATCTTTCAGGTTTTCATCATATCCCCATCGACTCGGGAGATCCATCATTGTCCACGTCTTCATGCCCCTCCAAGACCTTTGCTTATGGAAGGATGTCATTTGGACTTGGCGATGCACCTGCGACCTTTTCAAGGACTCCTGATTGATAGTTGACTACTGACACATCGAGCTAACGATGCTAAACAAAGCGCTGCTTGGGAGGCAATCCAAGGTAAGTTTTTCCTTGTTTTGATTAAATTTTGAAAATAAAAAAAAAACGAAAAAAATGAAAAAAAAATGTTTTTTTTATCTTTCCCTTTTTCACTCTTTCCCATTCTATTACCGTGCTACTTCCTTGGTCATGGATCTCATTGGTTCACTGGTATGTTACTCCACCCTCACTTTCCTTCTACACTCCTTTGAGTTTGCTATTTATTCCGTAGTTGTAGCTTGCTTGCTTATATGTATAAATCCCTTCCCTCAATCTACTATGGTTACATGTTGCAACACGTGTCTTCTATGCCCTTGTAGATGCTTATTTTACACTAGGGGACTAGTGTTGTTCAGGTTTGGGGTGGGTAGTTTGAGAATTCAAACAATTTTTAACGAATTACCTAATCTTTTGGCATAAAAAATCTGCACTCACAAAATTTTTGATTCTTGATCATAGGCCTTAGAAGCAAATGTCATTTAATTGTCTTTAGGGCTATACTGGCATCTTACTTATTCTTATTTCGAATTCTCTTCACATACACCGTCTAAGCGTTATAGTTTATTTGGTTGCAATGCATATGCAGATGGTTTTAATCGTTGTTTGAATGTACTTACTTTTTATCCTTGCACATTTTTCGTGAGGATGAGGGAAGGGAGAAAAACGTGGTCTAGCTTTCATTGATAATAGATTTTGTATATTAGGGTGTATGTGTGACTCTTTTGATTGTACTGTGTGGCCCCCTATACACTATGCTCCTGAAAAAAAAGTTTGAGAAAAGCACCGAAAAAAATCGAAAAAAAAGAAAAAAAATCGAAAAAAAGAGAATGAAAATGAAAAACATGGTGCATAGATTCATTGAGAAATTGGAGTTTGCAAAGAAATAGAGGGAGACTACGTGTTTGGGTCGATGCCTTAGTTGATGAGTAATTTTCAAGTGCCGAATGACACCTACCGTGCCGAATATGCATCTCGGTCGTCGGATTACATAATCAAAATATTGCTATTGGATAATGCTATTTTTCTAAATAATATTACAGCGGCTTCGCCGCTGAAAAAATTTAAAATCCTATTTAAATGTTATAAACCCAAGAGCTAAACATAAACCCAAGGCTAAACCCTAAAAACCCAAGGGCTAAACCGTGATTGTGTCTCGACCGTCGGATGCAGATCGAACAGCCGAAGATGCATATTCGGCACGGTAGGGTACCATTCGGCATTTGAAAATTTGTGCTTAGTTGATAGACTTCTGTTCGTGCTTTTGTTCCTACTTTTCAAGTCGAGGAGTTTTGATGTGGCCTTGCATGTTTATCCTTCTTTCAATGTTTGCTTAGATACTTGTATATTTATTTCACATTGAGCCTTTTTGCTATGACTGTAAATCTTGTCTGCCCCGACTCAATCAAGAAAGAACCCTAATCCTATACAGTAGCCTAAACACCTGAGTGGATGCAGTCAAGATTTAGGCATCAAAAGATTCCTGAAGCATATGCATTGACTGCTTGTAGTTTATTGGTTCGGCCTAGCGCACACATACACTTCAAGATTCACATGAAAGTAGGCCGGTATAGAATTAAAGATCTTTTACACTGACTACTAGCTGAACAGTGCTTGTGTGATAGTTTCTCATTTTGAGCTTAAATTTCTTTGAGATCATGTGGTTAGGTGATGTTGATAGTTGAGTTATGTGCTAGAAGATGTTTTAATATGCTTTCATTTTGAGTTTTGCTTAAGGACAAGTAAATGATAGATTTGGGATGGTTTGATAAGTTGTTTCTAGACCAACTTATTCGTACTATTCTTATATATTTATTGTTAGAATTTAAGTATTTCTCTACCATTTTTAGTCACTAATGTTATCCTTTTGATATGGGTGGGTATTTGGATTCCAAATTCCGAAATACAGGCCATTCTGAATTTCGAAATTCTGAATTTCGAAATTTCGGATTGTAATTCGAAATGGATCGGGATTGCGATTCGGCTTCCAAAATAATTTCGGAAAGGATTCCGAATTCTGACCGAATTTCGAATTTTAGATTCCGAATGCCCACCCCTACTTTTTGAGTTGTATGTGTTCCGGACCGAGTAAAAGCAAAACCGGACTGAAATTGGGACAAAATAACGAGTAATTGCCTTGATTGGACCGGCCCCGGGCCAGTTTCCCACTTTCCCAGAGATTTGATGCATTTGGGCCACTTGAAAGCAGAAGCCCATTAGCGGGATTAAAAGGAAAATATCCAAAAGAAAGAAAAAAAAGACGAAAAGAGAGACACGGCCAAAAAAGGAGAAGAAAATAAGTGACGGCCCAAAGAAATTCATCACATGGAGACAAAGAAAAGAGAGAGAGGAAATGGGCGGCAGACAAGGACAAAAGAAAAAAAAAGAGGCGGCCCAATAAAAGAGAAGGGGATCCAAGAAAAAAGGGAAAGGAATAAAAAGGGCCGAAGGAATTAGAAAAAAAAAAAAAAAAAAAAAAAGACAAACCTGGTGGCCGAACCAGGGCCCCGCAAGAAAGGGACAAAACCGCGAGAAAGGGAGAAGGAGAAAAGGGGCGGCCGAATACAGAGATTGGAGACGAAAAGATCGAAGAAACAAGCAAGAATTCTAAATTCATTTTTCTACTACTTTTTTTTGGGTCCCAAAATCCTAACATATATAATAAGAAATTAATACCTTGATTTATCCTACTTAGAAATAGGACAGATCTTAATTTTTATGGACATATCTATATGTTCTCATAACAATAGTAAATCTTCCAAACACGCTCTCAGTGGCTGCTTTAACCCAGTATTGACTTCTTCAACCCGCATGTCACATGAGGCACACAATCTATTGACAAACCTAATGTCCTCCATGTATACCTCCTTCTTCAAATCACCTTAAAAAATACATTCTACATGCCTTAAAACATTCAACAATCCATATCTTCCTTCACTCAATTGTGTACACCCATATGTATGCTGCTAATGCTAGGGTTCTCTAAGGTGGAAATACGTAATGCGGCATCTCTGGACTTTTCGCTCAAACAATAACTACATTTGACCATTTCTTGGCATGATTTTGATGCAAACCTCTCACACATTGTTTAAGCTTATCTTGACTCAGAAGCATACCCAAAGGCACCCCCTAGGGATACGGATCACACCTGCTCAGACTAGAAATCCATTAGCTAACAGAACTAGTATTTTGTACTCTGTAACACCTGTTTGATTATATAAAACTCCCCATTTAAAAAAGGGAAGCAATCAGCAGGCGAAGAGCCAAAGGATCGGCATTTGGTAATTTCTTCGATCAAGGAATAGGCTGCTTCTTTCTCATGCTCAAGATATCTCCTAGCCTTGTCATTCCGAATTTGTTTTCCTGAATTTCAGTTTATTTGTTCATGGCTTTATTCCTCGTGTTTTCCATAACTCCAGTTTATCTGTCCGAATTTGAAAGTTGGATTTCTCATTTGAATGGTCACGTGGGGCATTAAAAAATTATTATAATTTGATCTATCAGATTGAAAATTTGATGAACCAGATTAATTGTCGAGTACGATTAGGTGTTGTCTAGTCGGGAGTTGTCAAGCACCTGATCCATTCTCTTTAATTCAAAAAAACATGATCTTGTTATGAATATATATATTATAGATATAGTGATTGGAACTGTTTTGTAAGGATAAGACTACGTTAACTGTCGGTCCCTACCTCTATATAAATAGGATTACAGAGAATAACAGAAACACTGTGTCACGCTCTTCTAATCTTCTCCATTTCCTTCCGATAAAATTCTTGAGATTATAATACGTTATCAGCACGAGCTTCTAATCAACTGAGCTAATAGGCAATCTCTGCACAATAGATTCTGACAATCTATCATCTCTGATCGCAGTTGCCACAACCCGGTCGACAAAGAAGGAGTTAATCCAACTCGGAATCGTCAGAACCGCAAGGAAGTTCCTCTCTTGTTCCACTTCCTCAATCTCGGACCGCCGAATCATCGAACGGGCTCTACGGTGATGGAAACAGTCGCTACGTGTACGGAGAGAAACAACAAACAAGCAAAAAAACATGACTGAAATCGTGATCCGCGTCGAGGATTTGGAGCATTTTTCCAAAATTTCAGTATGCAAGATTTGTCATGAAGAAGAGTTTGAAGGACTCAGAATCAACAGATTAGAATCTCCCTGTGCTTGCTTAAGAACTGTAAAGCTTACACGTAGTCCCAGTTTAGTAGTCAGGATATAGTGAAATTTTAAAAAATTATCCCATTATATCCTGTGTTTAGTAACCAGGACAGTTTGGTAAAAAAAATTTCGGTTGACCCGGAAAAAAATTGAATTTTGATTAATTAAGTTTACTTTCTAAACCTATGGGATTTGAGGATAATTGGTTTTTTTTAGTTAATCATATACCCCTAAAATCCTATATAATACTGCGTACTAAACGTTCGATATCTCTTCCCATTTCACTAAATCTCATCCTACTATATCTCATTCATCCCTGCTACTAAACCTATAGAGATTACGTTCAGAGATGGTGCGATGAAAAGGGGAACACAACTTGCGAAATCTGCTTGCAGAAATTTGAACTAGGTTACACTTATCGACCACCTAAGCTGTCGCCATCCAATTGAGCCAACTATTACAGTAGCTAGAAGAATTCTTGAGATTCCCTCAATCGCAAGCGAAGAAATTGGATCTTATCTCCAATCCGATATCCCCTGGATAAAAAGATCATATTTTTATTGATTCGATTTGGTAGGGATGTTCTTTGAACAAGCTGTCCGCTGAATTTTCGCATGTAAGAGCAAAGACAGATTTGTTTTCCAAATTAATCTAGCTGGGCTACGGATTGGCCATGCTACGATTGTTATCGGTGAAGATCTGCCTCTCGGGTGAGGAGTCAACAACAAGTGCCTACGGTACCTATCAAGGCGCGGAAAGTGTATTTGGTCAAATTTTGTCACATTAAGTTGATTCTTGGTCAGCCGGTTGGTTTAATATGCAAGATGGCCGACTGCCGCATATCTACTACACCGATTGCCTCGAGGTTTAGTAAGGACGGACGAGAAACTAAAGCAAATCTCAAAAAAGCACAACTCAGAAGCAAGCATCAAATATATATATAGAGAGAGATGATACTCGTTTAGACGAGCATAACTCAACAACAAAATTACAAAAGTAAAGCTCGAAGCAAATGTATGAGAAAAACTCATTAACTAGGCTTAAAGCAAAACTCAATAGCAAATCTCGAAGTAAAGCTTTGATCATAACTCAATAGCAAAGCTGAAAAGCATAGCTTAGAAGCAAAGCTCAGAAAGCACAGCTCAGAAGCACAGTTCAGAAGCAAAACTCAGAAGTAAAGCTCAGAAAGCAAAGCTCAAAAAAAGTTCAAAAGAAAGCTCAAAAGCAAAACTAAAAGCAAAATTCCAAAAGCAAAACCCATAGGTAAAGCTTAGAAGTATAACTTAAAAGTAAAGCTCAGAAGCAAAACTCAGAAGCAAAGGTCAAAGTAAAGCTCAAAGGAGATTACAACATATCTATAATTCATTCATTACCTAATCTCCTTAAAATTGTAAAATCCAGTTCTTATTGACACTTTTACTGTGGTCAGTTTTCTCAATCCGTGTACAATTTTTTCGTAGCACCATCCATTTTCGAAATTGGTCGCACTATTGGAAAGCTTATACATTGTAGATGAAAACGCACATACTTTGGTCCGGTTTCCGGCGACGAAATTTCTAAAACCCTATTTAGGACTACTTAACCGTTAAACGGCGATAAGGCCGTCAGAATATCACCAAAACATGAACATATGCAATTCAATGTATAAACTTTCCAATGATGCGATCAATTTCGAAAACAGATGGTTAATTGAAAAAATTGTCCACACAAGGGAAAACTGACTATAAGATCTGTTACGTAAAATTGTATATTTCAAAAGTAGAAACTTAGGATACTCTGTAATTCCTTTATTCCTAACTTATGATACTTGTGTGAACAATGCAATGTTGTATATTCCATTTTATTTTACTCGTTCGTAATATACAGAACTCAAAGATAAATTAGGTGTATGCAAAATATGAGAAGACACGTAGGGGTGAAAGCCTTATTGTATTGTGGTGTTTTTTTCTACTCAAGAATGGAGTTTCCAGAATAAAAACACCCTGGTCCCGAAAAGTAATCTCGATCTCCGACGGTCGAGATTAAAAAAACTAATCTGCTGCAAAAAAGTTAAGAATGACCTTGTTTCCTACTCACCAACGACGTGAAATCTCCATCCCTCGAACAAACCCAATAACAACAAACAATCATAATTCTTCCCCGCGGCGGAGGCGATATTTTGATTAGATTTTTTTGTCCGGTGATGTTACTGTGTGAAGAGGATCCATTAGAATTGATCTCCTGTGAATGTCTGGCCGGACTGCCAGTTCGCCGGAGCCGTGTTATAGCTCGTGAGTGTCCGGCCATCGCTGGTGGTCACCTGAAACGAGAGGGACTGTCCGTTGATATAAGAGTTGCTCTGCCAGTTCTGTCCCCAATTCCTCGACATCAGCTGCCACCCGATCCTCCATCCCTTGTTCGACACTGAGTGGACATCTCCGGCGCCGCCGACAACCACGACTAAATTGAAGTAGGAGTGGTTGTTCACGGTAAACCTAATTCCACCCTTCTTCTGGCAGGGGACCATGTTGTATTGTATCAAATAAAAGGCGATGATTTGATCAGTTTAGGGTTGAACTTAATCAAACGATTATGGCAAAATTCTTGTTCTGTTCCATTTCTGTGTGAATTTTTTCTGGTTTGACGGATGAGTTGTTTGTTGTTATTGGGCTTCTTTGAGGGATGGAGATTTCACGTCGTTCGATGAGTAGGAAAGAAGGTCATTCTAAACTTTTTTTTGCAACAGATTTATTGTTTTAATGTCGACCGTCCGATAAAAATCCGATTGCAGAAATTACTTTCCGGGACCTCAGTGTTTTTAATCTGGAAACTCCATTATGGAGCAAGAAAGTGTATATGAATGGTGTTTGTATTACCAATAAAATATGTATTATCCATTTGATTGAAAGAATAGACCATACTTATATAGTCATAAGACTATGATAGTCATTCTCCCATAATGAGCATGTGTGGACCAAAAATGCATCAGGTTGAATCAACTCGTGTGGACCGATATTGTAGTCTATTCTAGCAATTCAGGCATTAACATTGATTGGGATGTCACATTTCATATACTATAAAATATCTACAACCAAGTACGCCTGAGGTTTCATGAAATATTCGAAAATATCTTTCGCACATCATCTCATGCGTTTAACATTGCCATTGGTATATATGGATATGTATAAGGACCGTATCGTCATTATGTAACATTGGTACAGATGTTCTTCGACTGATGTCCCATATTTCTTGGAATTTATTTTTGTTAATTAAATTTTTTATTGAAAAAGAATTAAAATATGTATTTACAAATATTGGCCATCCCGCCACTCACGCTCGTGAAAAAAACGTACAAATCGAGCAGGCATGGTACAAAGATTATCATCCATAATGCTACTGAATGTATAAAAGAGTTTCGTTTGGCCTTAGCTTTTTATCAGCTCCACAAAATAAATTTCAATCTCACTAGGAAATCCTCTTCACTGATCGTGCTTCCTTCCAAATGCTTCTGATTTTTAGAGTGTCATATCAACCAATTTCAAGCTGCCCATATCGAAATCCAAGCTTGGCTGCATACTCCTTGTGGTTTTAGGTGCATGAAATCATCTTGAGTTGGTGTTGCAGTGATTTCTTCTGATATTTCAAGCCACCCTAATATGAGTTGCCATATGCCAGACGCATATCTGCATTCCTAGAAGACATGATATACTGTATCAGCAGCTTCACCACACAGTATGCAGGGTACGTCCTCATCCTCAGCAATTACTTTTCTACTCTTAAGGTTGTCTTTTGTTGGCAAACGATTTTGTGCAAGCTTCCGTAGAAATATTGATACTTTCTTGGGTGTGTATTTTTGTCATACCTTCTTGAGATGTTGTGTTTGCTCTTCGTTAAACGGTTGTGGAGACAGATTGAGAATTCCTTCATAAGCGCTCTTAACCATGTAAATACCTTCTATGTTTTTTCCCCATATCAATGTATCTTTTTCGGATTCTTGCATATTTACCTAGCTTAAGGCTGTTAGAAGCTCCTGGAGGTCAGCTTGCTCCCATTCATTTAGTGCACGTTTCAATTAGAGATTCCATTCTCATTCTTCATTTATCCAGCTTCCAAAATTCTTGATCGGTTGATCTCTTTTTGTTGATTTGAGGAATAGTCTAGGGTACTTTAGCTTGAGCTCTGTATCACTTATCCACTTTTGTTCCAAGAATTTGATGGAGTCACCATTGCCAACTTTCCTGCTCCAGCTTGATTGGAACCATTCCTCAGTAAGTATTTGTTGAAGATCTTGCCACTATCTTGATTCCGATGGACGCCCTGTGCTGCGGCCTCTGGTTCTTCGTGTTCCTGCTTCAGATATTATCATCACTTCAAGTTGTCCAATGCTTAGTTTGCCATTAGTCCCATACTTGGACCTCAAAATCTGCAACCACAATTCATCTTTTCCAGTTAGTATCCTGCTCCCCCATTTACCAAGTAGTGACTTGTTAAATGGTTCGAGCTGCCTGATTCCCTAACCCACCCATACTTTGTGTGTGCAATTTTCTTCCATGTGATTCAGTGTATTCCTATATTCCTATATTCAGGAGTGGTTTGCCAAAAATAACACCTAATGAGTCTTTCTAATTTGGTGATGATCTTAGGAGCCCGTAGGAAGCTGAAGTAGTAACAAGGAAGAGCCGTAAGAATTGAATTCACTGCCATAGTCCGAGCCCTAGCCGAGATGTTTTTATTTTCCCATTCCATCACACTTCTACTATACTTTTCGACAACAGGATTCCATGTGCTAGCTCGTTTTGGATTGCCTCCTATAGGAAGCCCCAAGTAAATTAGTGGCAGCTTGCTTGTCTTACAGTTTAGATATTCTGCAATGGATACTAGATCACTCTCAGCCACATGTATTCCAGTGAGGCAGCTTTTGCTTAAGTTTATTTTTAACCCAAAGATCATCTCAAACTTCCTTAGCAGTTGATGAGATCCTAGAGTGGCATGCAAGTATACATGGTCATCAAGTAGTAACTTTACGAATGAGTAAAGGTCATCT
>JAOYMZ010085040.1:0-26844 GCA_025802335.1 Pinguicula primuliflora
ACACGGGGTGTTGGGGCGTGTGGGTCGGGTGGGAGGGGTGGGGAGGTAGGAGGGACGCTGGGTGTTGGGGTTGGAGTTGGGTTGCTTTCTTTCGAAAAATCAGTTGTTTCTTGGATTCGTGGCTTTAAGTCATGGTTGTATTAAATGGATGTCATTTCATACATTTCATATATTTCATATATTTTAATTTGTGTGTGGGTCGTGAGTCATGAGTCATGGGTCAAGTGTATCATATGATTTGGGTTGGTTATGGGTTGTGCGGGTCTTATGGGTTGCGGGTCGAGTATGTCATCTGGGTTGTGTAGTAACGGGTCGAGTATGTCATCTGGGTTGTGTAGTAACGGGTCGAGTGGGTCTTATCAGTTGTGTGGGTTATATGGATCATGGTGATTGGGATTTTTGGAAGAGTGTGAGCAATTTTTTTTCGAAAAATCGGTTGGGTGGAGGTCGAAAAATCAGTTTGTCCTCGGACCTGTGGGTTGGGGCAATTACTAGTCATACATTCTAATATTCATCATTAAACGGCACGTAAAATTGGTTTTCTAAAGCACAAAACGACAGTGACTTTCAGGGGCAATTTCGTCTACTCATGTGACCGCAATTTTTTCCCTTCATTTTCTTTGGGGCAGTTCCGTCTTTTCCACAGTCACTTTTTTGTCCTTTTGGTCATCTCTCTCCTCGGTTCGTCCCTTCTTCTTCTTCACTGACGCTTCAACAATGTCTTCTCATTCAATGCCTCGATTCATTCATCCAGGCGATCCATCTCCTTGAGCTCATCAATTCATCCATTAATTTCATTCAATCCCTTTCGCCGTTTCAGCACTCGCCCTTAATGTCGGCCACATCCGTGTTCAAGCCTTTAAATGGACCTTTGTTGTTCACTGCCCACCCACTCAACCGTCTCTCATGTATCCGGCTAAAGACTTCTCTGGAAGTCAGAGTGGTATGTGATTTTGGTTTACGATGTTTCGAATCCTTTTTTGCTGTAGTAATTTGTGTTGGTTTACTCCTCTCTTGATTTGTGTTTCGAATCCTGATTTGCAGGAATCAGGAATCAAATCGTGAGGGTTCGAATCCTTGCTAACTTTTCTCTTGATTTGCGTTTCGAATCTTTGCAGGAATAGGGAATCCTGATTTGCAGGAATCAAGAGAAAAGTTAAGAGGAGAATCGTTTTTGCCAAGAGGAGAATCGTTTTTGCCAAATGAAGTGGAAATGGTTTGCGATGAAGGGAGGATGGGAGAATGCTTATTCAAAGAAAATGCCAATGGTCATAAGGTTTCATCTTCAACAATTTTTTACTTGTCAAATCGGTTATTGGTTTGCTGCTTATTGTTATTTATTCTGTTGTTTTCTGTTAAATGGACTTTTTTCACAAGGTTCTTTGATTGAATTTCATATAGGGGCAATTGGGGATGTGGACATCGAAGCCACCATTGTCGAAGGTGCATGGTTTGCATGATTCGTTCTGGGATGAGAAGTGCGAGGAGTTTTGGAAGTTGTCTCTTGGATAATTTAACCCATGTTGCTCTTCTTGCAGTAAAATCATGTTCTTCAATTATTATCCTGTTCTTCATATTTTGTATAGGTGCTTAGCTTATCTAACATCCATTGCTGAAGATATTGAGAAGAAACTTCACTTGGTTTGTTTTCTTTCCTTATGTTATTCGGGTAATTGAGGGATTGATGTTGGTGGGTCATTTGATTGTTGCAAGGGTTGGCTTCGGCAAGCTATAAGCCTAATTTGTTGCGAAATTTTTCTGCTGATGCAGCTCTCGAAGGTAACGGTTGGAGGTATTGTAGTTGGTTTGTGTTTTGTTTTTTGGAATTTCAGAATTTTGGTTGGGTCTTTCACAATTAATAGCTTCTCTTCCTTTCAATCATTTTTCCAGATGGAAAACAGGGCATTTCATGCTAGACAAAACTAAAAAATGGTCAGCAATTTCTTGAATGAATCTGAATGCTTTTTTCTGACACCACTTGGTTGTGTATGATGCTATAGTTTCGTATTTGTTAGCTTCTATTTGAATGATTGTTGTTCTAATTGTTTGAATTGTTTTTGTGATTTAGTCGTTTATCTGTATGTTGACTTTGAGTTATGTGGTAGCATAAATTATTTCAAAAGATTCATTTTGTTTTCATTTTACTTCGGGCTCGAGCTCGTTAAGCATAACGAACCGACCGAACGAACTTTTAACCAGCCGAACTCGAGCCTATTCGCGAATAGTTCTGTTCGTTAACAGCCCTACTCCTAAGGAGTTCCTCTCTGCAAAGTCTGTTTGAATGTCTCCTTTTATGTTTGAATACGTTGCCCAAAATTTTGAATTTCCGATCGCCAATATGGTTTTGAATGTGACTAAGGGCCTCCAAAAGATTTAATTCCGGTGACCATTGTTGCTTAGTCATTCCACTCTAAGTGAGATTCCATAAATATGTGAAATGCAAATATTGATGGATTCCACTTATATTAGACGGCATGGCGACATGGAGAGGCGAATGGCATGATAAGACCCATGGAAGGTGCCAAATCCCATATTGTGTAAAGATCGATGTAAAAGCCTCATTTACAAGTGCCCAATATGTAAGGTGCGGAAAATTACATGGTAATTTTTTTTAATCTATTTAGCAAAAAGGGACACAATTAATTTAATGTAATCACGTGGGTTAAAAAAATTGGCCTTGAATAAAATGGGCAGTCCATCCTTTACCCCTTTTTGGTGGGCTGGAAGGGAAATTGGGCTAAGTGATAAATTGGCCCAACTTCTCAATCTCAGCAAAACCGGAAATCTGGCTGTTCTTTAGCGACGGGTCCCGCTTGTGAAGAAGATTAGAACTATAAACAGAATGTTCTAATCCTTTGACCACCGAACATGAGTACGGGAGACGAGAAAAGGAGGTGAGGATTTTGTTAGCTTGGAGGAAGAACTTTTGCAGGTAGGGAACGATTTCTTGGTTGCTTGTGTGTGGGAGTAGTTGTAGTCTCACTTTGTTCATCTTTCTGTGCTGTTTAATTTAAATCCTTGTGCGTCAGCTGGTATGAAATATTATGAAAATTATTTGAAGGAGATTGTGGAATATGAAACTGTGAAGTCCATGTCAAGCTCTGTATATTCGTGTTGACAGTGATGCACAGCACAGTTTTGGCGCAAACATTCAAACAACTGAGGGGTGATATGGACATTCCAGGGGCCCTTATTTAACACGTGTTTACTTCATTCGCACGATTCTTACTTTGTATATAAATAGCAAATTGCTTCTTTGTATAGTTAGTTAATTGTTCATTCTGATAATACAGTTTTCCTAATTTGGGAATTTCTCTCTCTAAACCATCTATCGATTTCACTACTTTTAATCGTCTCTAGTCCAAATTGCCGGCTAAGATACCGGATTTCCACATGGTATCGGAGCACTATGAGTTGAATATTATGGAGCCAATGCCTGTATGTACCTGCGGAGCTACGGGGAGCATGCTTGATATAGTGTCAAGAATACAGCTCACACAGTTTCTTATGGGCTTGAATGCGTGCTATGACAATATAGCTGATCAAATCCTTAACTCGGATACTTTACCTTCATTAAATAAGGCGTACTCGATGATAGTCAAAATTGAAGCTAAAAGAGGTGTGTCATTTAGTTATACTCCTGCTGAACATAGTGCATTAGTTGCGAATGTTGCTGAGAATACTGCTGTGGTGAGCAAATCGTTTGGTAATAGGTTTTCTTACAATCAAAACTCTGATAAGTCACCTCGTATGAGTAAAGAAGAGTATAAACTTTGAAAGACAAGCAAAAAATGTACGCACTGTGGGGCGTCTGGTCACCTCGTAGAGTCTTACTTTAAGTTGACTGGACTGCAGGATTGGTATGTGAAGAGATATGAGAACAATCCACCAGTTAAACAATTTACTAATGTGGTTAGCTATTCTAACAATTTTGTGATACAGAGTCATCCTCTTGAGAATAGACAAGAGAAATTTGATGCTGCAAGTATGGCAGGCGATATGTCAGCTGCAAGTGTAGAGGCAGTTCGGCGTGAGATGAGCAAACTGATGACAAGAAAGACAAAAGCGAATTTTGCACATCTTGGAGGCTCTTACTCAGGTACCATCTTTGGCCGTTCACTAAGCGTGTTACATGAGATTAAATATGGTGCATGGATTATTGATACGAGAGCCACAAGCCATATGTGTTGTGATTTAAATTTATTTTATGACTTTGTGCATAGTGGGGGTGAGGGAGCTTTAGTCCAACAGCCTGATGGGAGTACAACCATAATGAAACACTTAGGCCATGTCTCGTTAAATCCTTCTCTGATCATCTCTGATGTCCTACATCTCCCATCCTTCAAATATAACTTGCTTTCTGTCAGCAAACTCATTAAAATAGCTCATGTACAACTTCTTTTCCTTGATTCTTTCTGCCTAATACAGGACCAGACCACTCTTAAGGTGTTAGCCGTGGGACATGCTCATCATGATCTCTACATCTTGGATGTCTCTCCCCTCAGTCCTAATGTGTCTTATGCACTTTCTCATGTTTGTAATAAAGCAATACATGCTTTGAAGCAGTTCATTCCTATATGTAATAATTCTGTTTCTTTAGATATTGGTCTGAGCACCAAAACTTCTATTGTTTCTCGTACATGGCATAACCGTTTAGGGCATGCTTCGTTTGATGTTTTGAAACACTTGTCTATGACTTTGCAAACTGCTATCTCTTTGAGTCCTTGTGATATATGTCATGCGGCTAAACAACATAGGCAACCATTTCAACTTACCCCTTCCAGAGAAAAATGTCTTTTTAATAGGGTACTCATGGATATCTGGGGTCCTTACAAGACTGTGACTCATTCTGGAGCACAATATTTTCTCACCCTCGTAGATGAGTATAGCAGGAGTTGTGTTTTTTCGTGATGCGAGACAAATCCATGATTTGTGACTTACTAGTTCTCTTTATAAACATGATTCATACCCAATATTCAGCTAAAATAAAGGTTTTTCGTTACGACAATGGTAAATGACACACCTCTTTCGTTACGACATTTCGCTTACGACTTTGCCTGAGCCCTCAAGTTATGCACAAGCTCAATGTCACACCCCGTGGGTAGAAGTTATGCAGCGTGAGTTAGAGGCGCTTGATGCGAACCATACATGGCAACTAGTTAATTTGCCTCTTGGTAAATGACCAATCTGATGTAAATGGTGTATAAAATGAAGTTGAACCCTGATGGCAGCATTGCTAGATACAAGGCTCGTCCTGTGGCTAAGGGGTATGATCAAGTAGAAGGTATAGACTACTTTGATAATTTTTCTCTTGTTGCAAAGGTGACTATAGTTCGTCTTTTTCTCTCTATTACTGCTGCACATAACTGGTCCTTTCACAACTTGATCTTAATAATGCATTCCTTCATGGAACCATTGATGAAGAGATCTATATGACTGTCCCTCCCGGTTATATCCAAGCTCGTCCAGGTCAAGTGTGTAAGTTGATTCAATCCATCTATGGGTTGAAGCTGGCGTGAAGACAATGGAATATCGAGTTAACACAACATCTGCTGAAGTTGGGTTTTAAACAATCTGTCTCTGACACATGCCTCTTTATCAGACGGTCAGGTGCTGATTTTGCAGCACTATTAGTCTATGTGGTTGATATTCTCTTGACTGGAACCAATGATGATAATTTAGCAGCAGTACGACATTCTCTAGATTCTGCTTTTGCAATCAAGGATCTCGGTGAAGCCAAGTACTATCTTGGTGTTGAGTTACTGCGCTCTTCACAGGGTCTATATGTTAATCAGGCAAGTATATCTTGGATATCATTAAGCACACTGGTCTGACAGAATGCAAACCAGTCTCTACTCCCCAACCTCCTGGGCTTGTTCTATCTGATGATCAAGAAGAGATCCTCGCCAATCAGCATCCTCGTTCTGACCATTGGAATGCAGGTCTGCATATTGTGAAATATTAGAAAGGATGTCCTTCCCGCGGTCTATTCTACCCGGTTCGGCCAGATTTGGTTCTTTCCGCATATTCAGACGCTGATTGGGCAAAATGTCCAGATACTAGGCATTCGCTCACCGGCTATTGCGTGTATTTCGAAGTTACCTTAGTCTCCTAGAAATCTAAAAAGCAACAGATAGTTTCTAGATCTTCTGCGGAGGCCGGATACAGGAGTTTGGCAGCCACAGTTTATGAGCTGTTATGGATCAGCTATATCTTAGCTGATTTTGGCATTACTCCTCCACTACCTATATCTTTGTACTGTGACAATCGTGCAGCCCTGCATCTCACCAGCAATCCAGTCTTCCACGAGAGAACAAAACATATTGAGATCGACTGTCACATTACTTGTGACCAATATAAAGCTCAATTTGTTCTTCCTCTTCACATCTCATCCACTGAACAAGTTGTCGATGTTTTCGCCAAGTCTATGGCTGCTGGCCCCTTTGCTCATCTGCTCTCCAAGTTGAAGCTCAATGATGCTCACCTCGCTTCAGCTTGCGGGGGGCATGCTGACAGTGATGCACACAGCGCAGTTCTGGCGCCAGCATTCAAACAACTGTGAGGGGTGATATGGACATTTCAGGGGCCCTTATTTAATGCATGTTTACTTCAATCGCACGATTCTTACTTTGTCTATAAATAGCAAACTGCTTCTTTGTACAGTTAGTTAATTGTTCATTCTGATAATACAGTTTTCCTATTTTGGGAATTTTTCTCTCTAAACCATCTATCGATTTCACTACTTTCGTCTCTAGTTCAAATCGCCGTCTAAGATACTAGATTTCGACAATGCGATGCTACTAAATTATGTATTTTCCCTGACTGAACTTTTGTGATGATCTTCTGGTTAATATTGCTGCTGATACTTGATGAATGCGTGAAAGGGATGAGTTTAAGCTAGCAAGAGAGGATGTTCGTACGTCTTTACAGAGTTTTGAGGTCTAACTATGTTAGATTACCCGGCGTGAGGAGGTGAGGGGTTGGGCTGTTTGCACTGCACAAAGTGAATGTGAGAGCCTTTGGACCCAATCATGTCCGTGGGAGAGTGGAGAGGTGAGGCCGGAGGTGGAATTCTTGTGTAGGCGGGCGCGGGAACGAAGGTGCAGTAATACTGCTTCGACAGTGTTGACATCCTGTCGTCTCATGTCAAGCGCATCCGAACGACCACCTGCCGTGAGTGAACAGAGTTGGAGTGGTCTGATAAGATTTTGGTCAGGTTTGTACGTGAGTTGAGCGGCAATTTTTTGTGTGTGTCAAAGTCTTCACCGTTTTATGAATTTGCCACCACCCGATCTTGGGAAGTTCGGAACCAGCGCTCGAACTTGGGAAAACCGGGAACAACAAATTCGGAGCTTGCAAACAACGGGCGTCATTAACATGACTAATCTATATGATTACCGTGTCCCGAAGTTCGGAAGTCCGAAATTTGGATACTTTGGCGGGAAAAAATTCTCGTCTTTCGAAAGGCCGGGATAATATGGACACCTTGTTTTCCGAAGTCCGGAATTTATGTTATAAAAACAAGACCAATTTTACAATTCAATTCTACCAGCACAACCAATATTCGATAATGAGCTATACCGGCTGGGGTGAAAATAGCAACTGGCACATGCCTATATTAAAGGCAGCAACAAATCTCGCAATGGAACCTGGTATGCGGGATGAGGACTACACGGTTGTGAATGTTCTATTTCCGAATTTAAGCCTGATTTTTTACATAGATGTTTTGTTATTTCCTATGACTCCTTTGCTGTTGATCCCCATATTCCTCGTCAAGTTAAGGATCAGTTCTCATGATGGAAGATGCAGTATTTTCGCGTTAAAGCATTTATGGAGGCAAATAATGCGTTTATTGATCCAACGACCCACTTACTTGTGGTGGACGACGAAGCGAAGTTTACTGAGAAGTATAAAAATATGAAGACTATGAATTTAAAGAAATTTTATTATTGGAAAATTATGTGGGGACATTTAGTTTGAAAGTATTATTGTTGTATTTTAATTTTCGTTATAAATTGTTTACTAACATGTGTTCATTGATAAAAATGTTTCATTAATTATAGTTCAAAAATATATGTCAATAACAAATACATCAAAAGGGAGGGTCATAACTTCCGCCATCTTGCATTTCTGGAGGGTGGTGCTTCTTTTATAAAAAAAACATTAGTGTATGGTTAGATATATATTCATTTAATCTATCAAATTTAATGAAATTAATACTTACTCTGCGTTGTCTTCTTGGCTTTCCTTCGTCCATCTCGTTCGGTATTCTCTCAGTTCCTTCTTGGGGACCTAGCCTCACCCTTTGTCGTCGAAGAAAGGAATGCATTAGCATGAAAGGTGGCACATGTACCTCAAACAGTGAACCATGCGATAAGAATGACACTTCATATGTCATTTTTAGAGCTTGGATGGTCATTTTCGAGAAGCAGAAATTCAGAGGGCCCACACCGTATTTGCAACAAACCTACATGTATTTGAATGATTAAATTTAATATTTAATAAAATATCAAGTTTAGTTATAAGAAAAATAACTTGTATCGCATAGGAGCAGAGGATGCCAAACCGCAACCACTTCCCACAATAACACATACGATCAACGAGTATGACGCGTTGCGTCTCTTCTGATTTTTTTGTTATCTCTTGTGCTACATACCTCTCAGCCGCCCATAGAGACTCAAAATTATTTGCAACATGGCTTGGGGCACGCTTAGTCGCATTCTCGTAGAAGAGTCTCGCCTTATCGCTCCACGCATTAATATTTGAGGTCATCCTCGTACAATCACTCAATCGTGCTCTGAAATATATAATGCAGTTCTCCTGCATCTGTCGCACTATTGACGTGATCGGAAAACGGTGTGCACCCTTAAGCACTCCATTAAAGCACTCGATTTGATTCATAGTCACTATACCAAAACGAGTTACATCATCGTAGGATGTGGTCTATTTAGCTACATCAATATCTGCTAAGTATTGGTGCACAGTAGGGTTACGGGCGAGTATCCGATCCATTTGGTCATGGAACTTTATTTTGCTCGTTGTCGAACCAACTTTCCAAGCCATTTCTTTCACCACCTTATCTTTGTAATGCGCATTCACATTCGAACAAATATACCATAGGTAAAATCTGTTAACACCGATCTGACCATTGAATGGTGGAAGTATGCTAATTGCATTCAGACAGTCTTTTCATCTGTCGGAAATTATACAACTAGGTCTATCTTTGGTCACGTATAGTGTCAATCTCTCTAAAAATTAATACCATGTAGCCTCGATCTCTTCATCGACCAATGCAAATGCGATGGCAAAATATGTCCATCTTGTGTTACGGCAACGAGTAATTTTTGCTTGAAAGGACAATAGAGATGCGTACCGTCGACAGATATGATCAGCCTACAATATTGATAACCAGCAATGCACGGCCCGAATGCCCAAAACACATAGATTAGCTCTTTTTCAGTAGGAATATTTGTATCCCTTAAAGCTTGTAGGGTTCCAGTGCTTTAGTACTGCTAGGTATGTGGGCAAACTTCTGATGCCAAACGTACATGTTCCGTGCATCATCTCAATTGCCCACTATAGGGCAAACCAAGTTTTTGAATGCTTGACTTCAAAACCGTACTTAAATTGTATCAATAGTTGCACATGTTATACTAAAATGGCTAAAATATCAAAATCAGTAGTGTTAAAATATAATAAACTACTAGTATGTTAATATATAATAAATATAACTAGCGGGCACCTGGATCATTGGTTATTAACCCAACCAATTCTTGAGCGACTGTACTCTTCGTGAGATTGTGATGATACTTGCTAACTGTACTAGCTTCGCACATGTGGGAGTAGTCCATTTTGATGATTTTCCACTTGCACCCATTTGGTCTGAAACGCGCGTTGAGATTCCACATGCAAGAGGTTGTGTCGAAGTGTTTGCACCGCAGTAACAATTTCTTTGTATCACTTTTGTACACACAACATTCTCTTTTTGTATGTACAACATGATATTTCTCTACAGTCCGCTGCAACGTGATTTGTCTTTAAATAATTACCCGGCCTCGAGCAAACCAATGTCGTCGTCGAAACGACTTGTACTCATAGAAGGGAGAATATTCATAGAATCCCCCAATTGAGGATATGCATCATGATGCCACTCGGCAAGTCCAGCATCTAATGGTGCAGGGTACATTTGATCGACCCGAGGTCTTGGGCGGATCATACGGATCAGACGCATATCCTCAACACCATCCTCACTATCAGGTTCAGAATCATGAATTTCATTTCCTACACGCCCCACTGAATCAGCTTGCGGATCTGTAAAAATCTCAATGGCTTCTGGTGGTGGCATGGTGGATCGGGTATTACATGGTGGTTTCTACCCTCCATCTATACTCATTTGGTGTTGATCATCGTCCTGGATGGGGAAAATTCAAATTTCATTGGCCAAACGAACCGCTAGTCGCTACCAGCGTAGAATACAAAACTGTAATAGTTGCTCATTGTCGAATATTTGTTGTGTTGGTGGTAGGAATGTTAAAATTGATGTTGAATGTATAAGATACATCCCCGGACATCATAAAGCCGGGCCTCTGTCCCATCACGGCCTTCCCGTGTGAATTTGTGTTTGATAACAGTGAGATAATTAGGGGTGTCCATAATTTTCCGCCGGTACCGGTAAAACCGGTACCGGTGCCGGGACCGGGACCGACACCCGGTGACCGGCCAGGTTTGTGGATTAGCATCGGCCAGTCGGTCATTGGCAGTCACAATTTGGCCAGTCACTCATTTCTTGTATCGGCCAGTTGCTTGTTAATTCCACTCTAGGCCAGTCATTTTTAGTTGTTAGGTTAGTTGCTGTTCGTAGTTTCTTAGGTTAATGGCAGTCTTTTTTAGTTTTATTTAACAACTCTAAACGATTTTTTGTTTATTTATAAGAATATAATTAGGCATTTAAATATTAACTAGTCACTAATTCCATCCTAAATCCTTCGAGATCGACTTGGGATGTCTTTACTCTCTATACGAGTTTAAAGTTATCTTGGGGTGGCCGTACCGGAACTGGTACCGCTGCCCGGCCGGCACCGGGTGTCGGTACCGATCCCGGCACCGGTACCGATTTTACCGGTACCGGCGGGAAATTATGGACACCCCTAAGTTCCGCCATTGCATGGGCCATTCTTAAATTGTATTCGGTGAAGTGGGCTTTTATCATTGAAATTACGTTTCTTTGATAATATTTCGTGAAGTGTTTTGTACTTTTAGTATTAAAATATTCGGTGGGATTGGGGACTATATATATATATATATGATATTTTAATAAAGTAAAATTATGTAATAAAAATAAAATAAAATGTTTATTTAAATAGTTTCGGCTGTTTTTTATTTCGACAATTTCGTTGCAAAAAAAAATAAAATATATTAAATAAATATTTTAACAGCAACCAAATTTAACCATAGGCTTAAATGGTATGTTACGAGTGCTAAAATATTATTTTGTAATTGATTTGTACGGCGGCAAAGCCGCCGTACAAATCTAAAATCTTATCCTATAAATCAAATGGCTAAATGCGATAATAAACAGTGAGTTAAAATAAATAAAAGAATAGGTCAGAAGCAGCCATATATTCTGGTTTTGACGGCTTCGCCGCAAAAAAAAACTAAAATCCTATTATATAAGGATTTTAAGAGCAATAAACTTAATCCTAGCCTTAAACGGTGTGTTACGAGTGCCAAAACATAAGTTTTGGATCATCATATCAACATCATATATTCTGATTTCGGCGGTTTTGCCGTCAAAAACACTAAAATCATATTAAATAAGCATTTAAAAGTAACAAACTTAATCCTATCTTTAAACGGTGTGTTACGAGCACTAAAATATTATTTTGTAATTGATATTACGACAGCGAAGTCGCCGTACAAATCTAAAATACTATTCTATAAATAAACCCAATGACTAAATGTTATAAACCATGTAAACAATATAAAACGTAGAACCTACGTATCTTATACGTGATTTATTTTTTCAAAATTAATATTATGGCGGCGAAGCCGACGGAAAAATCTAAAATCCTATCATATAAATCCTAAGTGCTAAATGTTATAGACCCTACACCATATATTTAAATTTTATAAACGGTATAATATAAATAAAATATATAGCTTTATATTTATTAATAATTATTACATGTTTATTATTAGTACTTGATACATTATACATCCTTTGCACGTTGTCTTCTCACAAGTCACATCAGAACACTTATAAAAAAACAATTCACATCCGTGGAGCTAAAGCTGCAAGTTCATTAAAAGAAACATTTTTTTTGTTAGACAAGCGTGTTTTACAGAATATTCGGGTGTTAATGAGTGAGACGTTTAGCATTTTTCTATTGTTTATGGGGTGTGCTACACGTCCATACAGGTATTGTCCATACCTGTATGGACAAGGTAAAAAAAATTATTTTCAATTAAAAAAATATCTGAATCCTAATAAAAAAAATAGTAATTAATATTATGCCAACGAACTATCCTATAAACACTAAAATTTATAGACCCTAAATAAACCCTAAACCCTGAATAAACCCTAAACCCTAATAACCCTAAACCTTAATTAAAATGGTAATTAATATTACAGTGGTTTCACCGCATAAAAAATAAAACCCTACCCTAAAAACTCTAACCCCAAAATAAACCCTAAACTCTAAAATCTATAGACCCTAAACCCTAAATAAACCCTAAAACCTAAAATAACCCTAAACCCTAGGGGTGTCCAAATTCGACCGCCAGTACCGGTCGGGTAGCGGAACCGGTAGACCGCTAAGCCCGGTTACACATACACTACAACCCATTTTTTATTTTGTAACCTCTTTAATTTTCATTCTCATTTTCGTACAAAACTCGCCCATGCCGTCATCCTCCTCAGTCGCCCGTCGTCCTCCTCAGTCCACTGATGCCGATTCTTTTTCCCATCTCCGATTCTCTGTAACTGTAAGTGTATATTCTCTATAGATACTCTCTAATTTCTGTAAATTAGGGTTTTTTCTCTTCGAATGCAAGTTTGAAGTTGTAACATAGTACCTCCTCTCCTTACTCCATCTCCGAATCATGAATGTTGTTTTTTGCTCCAATTTGCTGTTGTATGCTCCAATTTGTTGTTTTTTGCTGATCGTTTCTTGTTGCTTTACCGGTATGAAGGAGAAGTCAAGAAGGGCTGTGTACTGTCAACTGTCTCATTTACTGTCTAACCGGTATCGGTACCAGTGATGTTCGGGGGCAGATTATCAAGCAGCATGAGAATCTTCACATGAGGTGTTGTGCTCACATCTTGACCTTGATCGTTCAAGATGGTTTGACTGAACATAGTGATGCTATCTCTCGTGTGAGAAATGTGGTGAAATATTGCGAGTCTTCTCCCCAACGAGAAGCTGTGTTTACTCATCAGGTGAAGATGAAGAAGCTTGGAGACAAAGGATTTCTTTAGTTAGATGATCTCACGAGATGGAACTCTACATATGTTATGCTGAAATTTGCTCCGAAGTACTTAATTATTTTTTAGGATATGGTGGAGGATCATGCGTTCTACAGTTATCTGTATGATGAGGCGAGAGGGAAATTGGTGCCTCTGACTGCTGATGATTGGGTCTAGGTATGAGACTAGTCACCAAACAATTGTGTCTTATTGTTAATAGCTTTCGCTAATAGTTTTATAATTATTTGCAAGTTAAGAGTTTTTTTGTCATTTTTCAAGTTGTTCTATGATGTCACTCATACCATCTTTGCTTCTGCAACACCTACTTCGAATAAGTTGTTTCAAGATTTGATGCATATAGAAGAGGAGTTGGATGAAGCTGCTTTGAGTGATGATAATGATTTGGCAAACATGGCCAAGAAGATGAAATCAAAGTACATCAAGTATTGGGGTGAGTTGACAAGTGTGGACGAGAACCACAAACATACCCTCAATAAATTTTTGTTCATGGCCACTGTCCTTGACCCAAGGTGCAAGCTTCGATGGTTCAAATTTTGGTTTGATGCTTCATTGGGTGGAGGTATGATCATAGCTTTATTTCATTACTCATTTTTTTATTGATATTTAAATGGTGGCATTCATTTAATTACAGATAAGAAGAAGGCAGATGCTGCGTTCAGTATAGTGAGGCAATCAGTGAATAAGATCTTTGAAGAATACCGGTCTTTGAATGATGGAGGGAGAGCCCCGGCAGTCTTTAGGGTTCCGAGTTCTAGTGGTGCCTCTTCTTCAGGCTCTAGTTCAGCAAGACTCAGTAAAAAATTCCTTCGACCAGTGCATCAGGAGATTGGGCAAGAGAATACTACTGAACTGGAGAGATACTTTGCAGAACCACTTGTTCTAGGAGAGGACGATTTTGACATTTCAAAGTGGTGGATAAATAGTAAGTTTAAGTATCCTATCCTTAGTCAGATTGCTCGGGATGTGCTTACAATCCCAATAACCACTATTCCATCGGAGTCAGCTTTCAGCACAGGAGGACGAGTGTTGAGTAGTTTTAAGAGTTATTTAGGAACCAGTACAGTTGAAGCACTCATTTATGCCTAGAGTTGGATGAAAGATGCAGCTATGACCAATCTTAGACTTCCTTCTTCCGATATGAGTGCTCAGTTTGAGCCGGAGGACAGTGAGTTCAAGGATGACGCAGGGACTGAAGATCCTACAATGATCGCCATATATGAAGGTAATATATATATTTCAAAATATATTATAAATATAAATCATAGATGTCTTATGTTTTATAACCTAATGTCTTAATACTTTTGACGTATATTTTATGCTTTATGTGGAGTTCTTGGAAGATCCAATAAATTTTTTCAACAAAATACGATGAAGCATTGTTGATGATGTTGTATTGTGGACTATGGGTTGAACTTGAACTTGTAGTTTGTACTTGTGGCTTGAACTTGTGGGTTGATATTGCGAACTTGAACTTGTGGGTTGATGTTGAGGACTTGAACTTGTTGTGGTTTGTATGGTTGAGAACATGAACTTGTGGTTTGTATGGTTGAGAACTTGAACTTGTAGCTTGAACTTGCTTATGACGTTGAGGTGTGAACTTGAAGGTTGGATTTGATGTTTAATTATTGATGCTTGTTTTGATGTTTATACTTCTATTTGCATGCTTAATTTTGAAGTTTTCATGCTTCTAGTTCTGGTCTTCTGCTCATCTGCTTGAAGCAGACTGCTTCTGCAACATTAAGAATGGAGGAGGGATTCTGTTGAGAAGGGCTGTTGAATTCTGCTGCATTCTGTCGGTACTGGTACCATACCGGTACCGGCAGTACCAGTTTGGTACCGGTTACGATGCCGGTCCGGTACCGGTACAATAAATCACTGGTATCGGAATACCGGTACCGACAATGACTAGTAC
Organism: Pinguicula primuliflora; assembly: GCA_025802335.1. NCBI lineage: Eukaryota > Viridiplantae > Streptophyta > Magnoliopsida > Lamiales > Lentibulariaceae > Pinguicula > Pinguicula primuliflora. Next base: position 15,399 of record JAOYMZ010085040.1, read on the forward strand.
CGGAGTACCGGTACCGACAAGGACCGGTACCGGCTGGCCCCAGTACTGATTCCGGTACCAATTTTTGGGACTAGAAAATTATCGGTCTGGTACCGATCCTACGATGGACTGGTACCGGAATACCGATTGGACACCCCTAAACTTAATATCATACAACAAAACTGTTTGGGCTCTTCCTTAAAATATCATGCAACGAAACTATTTTGGGTCTTCCTTAAAATATCATACACACCATGTATCCTTTGTAACAGGCCCATTACCTAAAGTTTTGAGTAATATTGGGGCAAGAGAAAACAAACGTCTAAGATTTGTAAAATTATGACAATAGAGAAATAAGGTGAGTAACCTACAGCACTCTGTTGCTACTACTGAGGACCACTATTCTCAGTTACCAGTGCCAACAACTGCATTATCTGAGGCAGAGATACGACCAGAAGCGTTGCAACAATCCAACTGGGGAATTTGCTTGGTGTAGAGACAGATTGCACACATTTGCAAATGTTTGCTCAGATGGAGATCACCCGCATAATCATTGTCTGAATATCCTGTCAAGATGTCATTTCTTTCCTACTTATAGAAGAATCCAACTTTTGTAGTTTCTTAAAAGTATCTCAGAACTCTCTTGATATCCTGTAGACGCAGATCAGATGGGCTTTCCATGAATCTACTGATTAAACAAACTACAATCACAATGTATGGTCGTGTCTTAGTTAGATACATGAGACTTCAAACAATTTGGTTAAGAAAATGCTGTCAACTTTGCCACCTTCACCAGATTTTGTAAGCTTGGGCTTGCAGACTTGAGTCATGGACTTGCAGCAGGATTGCAGTTCTCATGTGAAATATAGTCATAACTTCTGGCACATACTTTTCTGACCAATAAAATTTCCTTATGAGCTTTGCTTCACTTCCAGGCCAAGACAATAACTCATTCGGCCAGATCAGACATCTCAAATTATTCCATCATGGATTGTTTGAAAGTATGAAATATGTCCACATGCAAAGATGAGGTCATCAACATATAGACAAACAAGAAGGAACATACCATCTCCTGAAGTTTTCACGAACAAGATATGTTCATAAGGACACCTCACGAAACATTCTCTTGTGAAGTAGGATTCAATTCTATTATACTATGCCCTTGACATATTGTCAATATGTTTGTTATACTGACAATGTCTTTCATTTACTTAATATTGACGGGTGGATGTTCATGTTCATGAGACTCAATATCTCATCATTGAGTATGGTGATGACAACGAGAGTGACAAAAATTTTAATGTGGTTCATGTACATCTTTTCCTGAGGAACTATGCCACCTGCAATGACGTGTTGGGGAAGTGGCTCCAAGGTGTATCATAGTTGACACTGATGGAGTGGATCGTCATGATGGTGGCAAGCAGAAAGATAGCGTTATATATTTTCAATGGTTAAATTTGAGAATGATTCTACCATTCACCCAATAGAAATATGTGAAGTAAGTAGATTGAGCTGCGACACATATTTAGTCAGAGTGATACACTACAAGAGTCTTCATAATTTACTCACATACTAGAGGGGTACTATTGACTGGCATTTATATTATAATCATTTTTTGGATGTATTGGGAAGAAATTCTGACGCCAACCAGGTTGTTGTTAATGATGATGCAAGCTCTAATAGTGGATATGAATTTTTACTCTTGTTGGAGCTGTAATATCTTAGAAGTCCACAAAGCAGATATGTATTGCTCGTTCCAGCATGGATCAGAACTTATTGCTCATGATTTTGTTGAACAAGAGGTCAAGTGGCTAAGAGACTTGCTGGTCGACCTCTCGATGTGGGGAAAGAAGGACGCCATAATGTATTCATTGTGATTCACATGCATCTATTGAAGTTGCAAAGAACAGTGACCATATGAAAGGAGAAGACACATTGGTATTCAGCATGGTCTACCAAATGATTGTCAATAAGAGCTACTCTTGACTCAGGTAAAGGAATATGACTAAATGCTATGAGGTAAGTATATTATTTATACATGTGGTAATATGTTCTTTATTTCCTATTCATTGGTTATGATTATATGCAAATTTTATTGATTCTGCATGTTCCATGCGTGGATATTATATTGTGATGTGCTGTTATGGAATCATATGCGTTTTATTTGTTGAGTGTTCATGATTGATACATAGCCCATACATGGATGGTTCGAGGGAAAAAGACTTGATGGATCTATCGTTGTGGATGGATGTGCATTTGCGGATGCAACTGGTATATGACACTTTTACGTTATCTCTATATGTGGGGGTAAGGGTTATATACGTGATGTGAAAATAGTAACACGAACTCAAATGAGTTTAAGACATAGTTCACTTACTAGGCTAGTGTCGTAGTCTCACTTCACAACTTGTCAATTCAAATAGAAAGATATTGATATTTAAGTATATTACTCTTCCTTTGTTTGTTTGGGTTAAGGATGGTTGCAGATGACTCTCTCCATACATGGGGGTAGAGAGTCGTAATGATGATTTGCGATCCTCCCCATTTGTGGGGGTAGAGGATCGTTGTAGACTGCTCTTCCCATTCATGGGTGTACATAGTGGTTATTATGATTTGTGATACTCCCCATGTGTTGGGATAGAGGATCATTGGAGACTACTCTCCTTATATATAGGCATAGATAGAAGTAATAGTGATTTGCGATCTTCCCCATATGGTAAAGGATCATTACAGACCTTCCTCATGTTTGGGGGTAGAGAGCAGTAATGATGATTTGCGATCATTCTCAGACGTGGAGCCAGAAGATCGTTGCAGACTTCTCTCCTCATGCGTGAGGGTAGAGAGTAGTCAGGATTCCCATGTATAGATGGTCTTGCTGTCTTCCTAGGAATTGGGGGTAGAGAATCGAGATAGCTGGCTCTCCCCTGTAGGACTCTACGGAGTTGGAGCTTCATACGCTATTTTGCGACCCTCTCCACTTAAGGGGAAAAAGACGGACATATTGCACTATTTCGACCCGCTTAGGTAGTTTAGGGGTAGAGAATATAGTAGATGACTTTTTTTTGTGGGGTTATACGGAGATTGAAAGTCATAGAGCTACTTTGAGATTCTCCCCACTTAAGAGGCACGGGTCAGATTCTATTGATATATTTCTGTCCTATCGGGGGATGTGGGAGAGTAGAGAATCTATTTAGCTGGTTCTCCCTTATGGGGATTTAGAATCATGGAGCTACCTTGAGATTCTACCCATTGCAAGGGGTATAGGACAGATTCAGACAGCTCTCCCCGTGTGTGGGGGTAGAGAGTCAAAGGACACCTTTCGATTATACCGAAGACAGGAAGTACAGAATCATACGTAGCTGGCTTTTTCCTTTGGGGCTTTGCGGAGATTGAAAGTCATGGAGCTACAGTAGCTGGATTCTCCTGTGAGACTCTGCGGAGATTGAAAGTCCGTACTACTTGATGATCCTACCCATCTGTGGTGGCAAAGAACCATATTAGTGTGACAGAGGATGAACTTTAGGCTCTTAATGATTCTCTCCCATACGTGGGGGCGTGTGATTCACCTTAGTGGATGTGAAGGTTGGCCACCTTTTATGATAGATATTAGTCAATCTTTCTAGAACATTCATGAAATAAAGGTATGCGCATGAGCCTTGAAATAAACGTGCAAGTGACAGTATCAAAGAGTTTATACACCTCAAGTGTTGTGTACGTGATGTGAGGTTATTGACCCTAACTCAAAGGAGTTCAAGACAAAATTTAACCTGGGCCTAAGTCATTATCTCACCTCACAACTTGTCAATTCAAATCGAAAGATATTGGCATTTATGTATATGGCTATTCCTTTGCTCAAGGGAAATACTTTTCTAGCCATTTGTAGGGGATTGTTGGAATAATGCATTTTTTTTAAAAGTGAAATGGTGTATATATTATAGAATCAAGTATTTACAAACCCATTGTAGTGGGCTTACAGACCCATCAGAATGGGTATGGGATCCATTAACCAGAAATCAAACGAGATGACAATTACATTCTTCTTCTTTGCACGAGTTTTATACCAGAACCATAGGTCAAATTGGATGGTGTGGATGATTTTGTGCTTCTCCCAGTCTCCTCCAAAGAATTGCTGTCGGTTGCGCTCTTTCTAGATTCTCCATACTACGGCAGACCAAATCGCACTCCATATCGAAACCTTTATTTTCAGAGGTTTGATAGAGGCAAGGTTTGATTCAGTTATCCCTGAAGTAAGATCTTGATGTATCCTTTGCCATTGTAGCATGTTAGTCCATATCTCTGTGGTTTTTCTGCATTCATAGAAGATATGCTCAGTTGTTTCTTCTTGATTCCTACATATGGTGCACAGTAGTGATGGCTCGTCACTAATGATTCCTCTTGTCTGCAGATTTTTCTCTATGGGCAGTCTATCTTGCTTGAGTGTCCATGCATGAATTGAAACTTTGGCTGATATGTATGTGTTCCAGGTTGATTGTAATTGCTGCACCATTTTTGGATTTTGTTCTGTTTGCATATTGTTCATTAGCTCCAAATATCCTAGTTTGGCCGAATACTGTCCTTGATTTCCTCCCTTGTAGATCCATCGATCTTTAGTGTTTTCCTGTACCAAAACATTAGATATGATCATGATCAGATCTTATAGTTCATTTTCTTCGAGAGGATTTAGATCCCTTTTCCAGACTCATTTGTATGTCCACGAGTTGTTTTCCCATTCACCATTCTGCGCTATTGAGTAGGCTTTGGTTCTTGACTTCCTATATAGTGTGGGAAATCTGCTTGCCAGACACTGCACTCCAGCCCATGAGTCCATCCAGAAACTGATGAACGCTCCATTGCCAACCTTGATTTCCCATTGCCTTGTATACCATTCTGCATCCAGAGCTTGTTGAAGATCCTTCCACCAGTGTGAGTGTGACCTTGAGCTTCTTCTTCGTTCTCTTTGTAGTGCTTGTTCCCTGGTTTTGAGTTCTTTTAGGCCACCTATCTGCAGGATGCCATTCTGGGCATATCTTGATCTTAGGATTTTGTATCCATAGTTCATCTTCCTGCAATAAAATTCGAGCACCCCACTTGCCAAGTAAAGACATGTTAAAACAGTTTAAATTTTTGATGCCTAGTCCTCCAATGTGTTTCGGCCTAGTTATTTTGTTCCAGGAAATCCAGTGGATTTTTCTGGAGTTTTGTTTCCCTCCGCAAAAGAATTTTCTGAGCAGTTTTCTAATAGGTTTAAGACGTTCTTAGGGACTCTAAGGTATGACATATAGTAACACAAAAGAGCAGCAATAACAGAATTAATGAGAACCGCCTTGCCTCTAATTCTCTTCCCATTTTTCAAGTCTATGTTTGAATTTATCTATTACCAGATTTCATGTAGATACCATCCTTGGATTAGCTTCCAAAGGAAGCCCCAGATAGATAAATGGGATGTGTCCAACTCCACAATTCAGAAATCTTGCCATTTCACCAATTGCCTCTTCTGATACATTGACTCCTATCAGTTTGCTCTTTTCAAAGTTAATTATGAGGCCATACAGTAATTCGAAACTTCTCAGGATAGATTTGTAGCCTCTGATATTTTTCCAAGATGCCTTTCCAAATAGTCAAAGGTACTTTGTCACCGCCTATCACAATAGGATCCATGATGCTTTATTCAACTACTTTTATGATCAGCACTGCTAGCCCTTCTGCTACAATCAGAAATAAAAAGGGTGAGAGAGGATCATCCTGCTTCAATCCTCTTGTTGGATTAAACATGTCTATGTGACTCCTGTTGATCAACACTGTTGTGGAAGCATACTGAAGACAAGCTGCTATCCATTTTCTGAATTTATCCAGAACTCCTAATTGTCTGGCCATGCTGTCTTAAAACCTCCAGTTAACCGAGTCGTACGCCTTTTCAAAGTCCATTTTGAGTATGAGTGCACTCTTTCTTGATTGCTTCAAGTTCATTATGGCCTCATTTGTAATCAACACTCCATCAACAATTTGTCGTTGTGCTATGTATGCTGTCTGCTGCGGAGAGATGACTTCTGCTAGTACTCTGCTCAGTCTCCCAGACAGTAGTTTAGACACTATCTTGTATGTTGCATTGATGAGAGTAATCGGCCTATAGTGTTCAACAGTTTGAGGGCATGATTTTTTTGACAGTAAGAATATGCTGGCCGTATTTCCTCCTTTTACAATTGTGCTCTTCTCATGAAACTCCTCCATCATTGCATATATATAATTTTTCAGGATGTATAGAAAGTGTTTCACAAACATGAAGTTTATTACATCTGGTCTCGGGCTCTTTTGACTTCCACACCTTCTAATTGCTTCCTGTATTTCAGAGCATTCAAACTTTTCTGTCAGCATCTGACATGAGGCCACAGATAGTTTTGGCATAGTCACTGACATAAGTATAGGTCGGTTGTAGCTTTCTTCAGTAAATCTTTTCTGAAAATGCTGTTTAAAACATTCTTTGACTGCTTGAACCTCATCTATCGAGGAGCCATCATACATAATTCCATTGATGGTATTCACTTTGTTTCTGGTTTGCACTATTCTGTGATAATAGGCTGTGTTTGCATTTCCCATTCTCAACAATCTGTCCCTAGATCTCTGTTTCATGTCACACTCTTCTTGCATTTCGAACCCTTTTATTTTTTTTCCTTCAAGTCTCATAGTTCTGCACTTGTTGGTAAATCCACGCTTCTTCTTTTTGCCAAAGTTTTATATTCATCCATTCTTTTCCGCAGCTGCTTTAACTATGTAGCTCCTTTCTCGGTTCTTATTTTATTCCATTGGTCTGATAGACTTCCTCAGTTCTTTTATTTTTTCCTTGAGAACATAGCTCTTGTATCCTTCTATGTGAGTGTTAGACCAAGTGAACTCTACTAACTCCAACCAACTGTCCAGAACTCTCAGTTGTCCAGAACTCTAAGAGATGCGGACAAAAAGAGATGAGGCTGTGGGCGGTGGGAGGAGTTATCAGCTGAGCAGAGTTCCTACCATGGCTCTAAGATAGGCTTCGGAGCTTCACAGCATGTCTAGTACACGTCTGAGAATCTGGAGGACCTAGGATGCACGCTTCTTAACGGATTTCGATCTCATCGACGTTGTTTTTCGGCCAAATCTACTCTCTATGCGGTGGAATGCGTCGTCCTAGGGAAGTGTGCTAGAGAGGGAATTCAAAATTCAAAAAAATTCAATTCAATCAATCAATCTTGTAGGAATTAATGCATTGAAAATGGTTAAATTCCTTTTTGGTTGGTAACCAAAATTTAATATTTTGCGTCCAACTTTTATGACTTTGTCAAAAAGATATTTTGTGAGTAAATATGTCTAGGACATTCAGCCCTATCATAATTTGGATTCTAACTAGAGAGAGACTCTTGAGTTTTCTTCTCTATATCTGGGTTATGTCCAGGGTTCTACAAAGGCATGGATTAACCATCACAACGCTTCTTCTTTGCCTCATCAGTTATTCTCATGAGCAAGGGTCATGGGTGTCTTTCACCAAATTTCAATCACGGAGTGCACCTGTGTTTGGAGGTCACTGTGGTAACCTTTCGGAGTAATCGGTGTATTGATAATTAGTATTACGGTCGTGCCGAAATCATGTTCAAGACAGTGTGCGCGTCCGCAACACAACTTGAAACAAGGATCTCATAAGTTCTACATTGTTTGTTAATTTACAATTACTTCAACAAGAAGTACTGTTGGATGATGCAAAGGAGTTAGTCATTGCAGGACTTAAGACAGAACAATGTTTCAAATCGGGTTTCTTCATTGATTGCGTGAAGTGCATGCCAAGGATCATCCCAATCCGTGACATCGTGCTAGATCCCCATGTGAAGTAAAAAATACACGTATGGAAAGAGTATAACGTACTATTTTTGGAACTTATCTTTAGAATTTGCTGAATGTATTAGGCTTAGTTTGAGGTTTTATTATTCCCTCATTTAGGTATGAATGTGTCTTCTTCATGTGTTTTTTTATCAAACTCGATGGTACGGGCTTACGTGTTAATGATAAAAATACTACTAATGAGCCCAGAATGTTCGTACAACACTAAAGCCCTAGAGTTTATGCGAAACTCAATCCACCAAAACAAAATGATCGAAACAATATTACATAGTTCATGTATAAAGAAGTTTATGTTCATGAATCTATGGACTAATAAACACTTGATGCAGTACTTGTGATGGACATTGTTCCTACATGAAAACCAGTTAAGGAAAGAAATTATGTGAGTGATAAACCTGGTATTGCTGATGTGTCGGGTCCATTTTGTATTGTCTTTCGAATTTTTGTTTCAAATTGCAGTAGGTGCTGCACTGGTGATAGGAATGTATTTCTTAGGAACTAAAGTCTGAGCAGTGTTAGGGAGGCTGTTGGATATCTCTGTCTTCTTCGGCTAGTTTCCAAATTTCCTGTGGAAGATCTGTGTGAGTATTGAAGGTCCTCTCCTCTATTTTTGCTCCAGCTTAAGCCACAGAAATAGTCACCATGTTTTCTTTCTTGCGGCAAAGGATGACGGCACTCGGTGGGGTAGATTGCAGTAGCATCTGAAAGGACATGATTGTGCTACGATATCTCTAGGGTCCTTTTTTCGGATATGCAATGCCTGGAGTTAGTTTTTTTGAGGTAAGTTAAATGACATAAGACTTCAAACCTGATGCCTGAATAACAATTTAATCCTTGTCAGGAAATTGACCTGCCTCTCTCTAGGCTAAGGCCTTGTGTGCGCTGGTGTGCATGTGTGGGCCAACTTAAATAGGTGGATATAGGATACTCTCATTAAAACCTTGAGCCTAAGGTAATTGGTTGTAGCACCATATTCGATTTAAGTTGGTTGATAATCCTTTCTCCAATCGGTATGGGACACAATATTCTAATACTCCCCCTCAAGTCCAACTAGGTAAACCCTGTTGAACTTGGATAGTAATGCCCTATATTGGGCCAAACCTCCATGGCCCCAGCACCCATGAGTACAACACTCCTAACTCCCCTCAGGAAATAAACTCGTTTATTGGGCAAAATCTCCATGGGCCCCTCCACCTATGAGTACAACATTCCGGACTCCCCTTATGATAAAAACTCATTATTTGGCCAAAATGTCCATGGGCCCCTCAACGCATGAGTACAACACTCCGAACTCCCCTCCGGAAACAAATTTGGGTCTCAGACCGCCCGCTCTGATACCATGTTAGAAATCTGACTCGTCTCTCTCTGGGCTCAGGCCTCGTGTGCGTAGGTGCGCGTGTGTAGGCCAACTTAAATAGGTGGATATGGGCTACTCTCATTAAAACCGTGAGCTCAAGGTAATTGATCGTAGCACTATATTCCTATTTAAGTTGGTTGATAATTTTTTCTCTAATCGGTACGGGACAATATTCCAATAATGCTTGATATAACAATATTTTTATTTTTATTTATATATTTTGTAATTTTATTATTTTATTTATAACGGGAGTTTAATTGTTTTAAATTTATAAATATTGAAAAAAATTTAAAAACAAGGACCAAAGGGAGAAAAATATAGTCAAAAATGAGTAGAGCGATTTGTTTTCAAAATTTTGATATTCTTTTCCATTTTAAATTTTTTTTTAATTTAATTTTTTTAAATGATTTTGGATGACCGGGGCGGGATGGGTCAGGGTCCAAATTTGAAGCAGGCGGGACGGGTCTGGATCTGCCTTGACCTGCCCCGCCCCGCCCCATTGCCATCCCTAGGAAAAATGTTTGTTGCATCATCAAACTTCACAAAATTACGAGTTGTCACGTAATAGATATTTTATAATTACAATGACCTAGTTTATTTACTTCCAATTAATTAATGTAATTAACTAAGTTTCATTAAATAGAAATTATTTATAATAAATTTTAATTAATTAAAAATAAGGACATTTTGTCTTCGCTATCATTTAACTATTTATTATGCTTTTATGGCACAGGTGCATGATTTATAAAAGAATAGGTTGTAATTATTTATGGTACTCAAGCGTTTGGTACGCTTGAGACATAACAAATCAATCATGTTACCAATAAAAAAAAATTACCATCACAATCAAATTGGATCTGATTGCTTATTTATATATATTTTTTTTGCAAAGCATCTTATCGCTTAGATGACTTTTCATGGTACCACACAACTCTTTTAGTGTTCATTAAAATAAAGTAATCAACGTCCCTTTGAAATTTCTAAACAGAAAAACATTGAAGTGATTGAGGTGGGCATATAGGAGCTTCGTTGCCATAATAATCCACCATATGGCTCATGCAAAAGCTCAGTGTGGAGAAAGACACGTGCTTCAATGAAGAAAGCTGCTAATTCAAGAGTTTGCTTCACAATCTGCAAAAAATTTGAAAAGCAGCAAAATACTGCGGGAGCGGATGCAGACGTCTACCAAGTTTGCATGATAATTTTCTCACATATTTATTCAATCCACCACCTTCGGTCATTCAAATCAAAAATCAATCATTTTTTTGGATAATTAAAGAAAATCCATCATTGATTCCGAAATTCTCGTGCCAAATCCGAAACCGATCAAATATTTTGATTTCGGCCTCTACGCCACAATTGAGTTTTAACAAACTCTATAAAAATTGTTACATGTTTATTTTGATTACTATGTTTGCATGGCAAGTTTGTGTTATACACATATATTCCATCAAACACTCATTTTTTGAAATAAAAATTAAAAAAATAAGTTTTTGAATTCCATCAAACACTCATTGGTTTTGGGATCTTCATGTCGAGTCAGGAACAGGTCATAAGATTTTGTTTTGGCGACATCGCCATGAAAACCGAAATCTTATAAATATATGTTTTTAAGTGCAAACCTCTTAACCCAAAATGAATGTTAACAACTTTCTAGTCGGCGAAATTAAAATATGTGACCAGTTCCAAAATAGTTTATGTACGATCATTCCGAAACCGGTGACGGACTTTAATTTTGGCAATCTAAGATCGTCGTAAAAAATTTCTATCATTATAAAACATGTTAGGTATGTTTAGCATTTCAAAATTAATATGGGTGTGTTATGGTCAATTATCATTTGTTACACCAAAATTTACCATTTAAATGGTGACGGGCTTTAATTTTGGTGATCTAAGATCATCGTACAAATTTCTAACATTATGAAACTTGTTAGGTATGTTTAGCATTTTAAAATTAATATAGGTGTGTTCTATTAAATTATCATTTGTTACGTCTAATGTTACCATTTAAATTATGACAGACTTTAATTTTGGTGATATAAGATTGTCGTAAAAAATTTCTAACATAATGAAACTTGTTAGGTATGTGTATCATTTTAAAATTAATATAGGTGTGGTCTATTCAATTATCATTTGTCACGTCAAATTTTACCATTCAAATAGTCCCATTATTGGTATAACCTATAACTAGTTCATTTCAATTTTATTGGAGTGAAAAGATGCAATGCATTTTGTTACACGTTA